>JAYMFT010368195.1:0-22001 GCA_038088735.1 Panulirus argus
ATATATGCAATGATTTTGAAAGTTTTTGACTTTCGGAACTGATAGAATGCTGACACAGAATCCCAATAGGTTTTTGGGAGCAGAAATTTTCCTGAAAAAAAAAAAAGCTATTGAACTCATAAGTCCATTGCCTCCATCGCTACGATGACTGGTACTGATTGGATGCGAGTGCAAGAAGCTTTGCGCTGATTGGATGTGAGGGCAAGAAGCTTTGCGCTGATTGGATGTGAGGGCAAGAACCTCCTTCTCGTCTCGGGGTGAATCGGGGAAACTTAACACCCGATTGGAAATCAACAGAGAGATTTTTGTATAGCGATTGGTAGCGAGTGCTCGACATCTGAGCCGACTGGAGGCGAATTGCACGATTCGTTAACACGAATCCTCATAGCAGTTACCGGGTGATTAGGTGATTGGATACAGAGGCAAGTTCCACAGCGATTAAATTGACGTGAACGCAAGAAGATTCCTCCCTCCCCCCCCCCTCGACACTGACGGATTAGTGCTTGCTTGCTCGCTTCCCTCCGTCATTTGCACCTCATTTGCATGCGCAGGATGTGCCAAAGTGATTTCTCACACCTCTATCCAAACCACGCGTGATTTATATAGCTTGTGTAGTAGCTGGTGAACAAGGGTGAAGGGCTTAATTTAGGCCTAGGATGTAATATATATATATATATATATATATATATATATATATATATATATATAGAGAGAGAGAGAGAGAGAGAGGGGGGGGATAGAAAATGGAGTGCTGTTCAGCGTGGGTGGTAGGAAATAACCTTGGGTATTCTTGAATATGCAGTATGCTTCCCAGCAGAGACCGCTCGGTCAGATCCCAATTTAACTTTTGCAACATTTGTTCCTCACTCTTCTCATCCCGCCTGTGAACATTTTTTTTCTTTTTATATATATATATATATTATTAGTGGAAACCAAGTGTATAGATTACGGCTTGATCATACGGCGGAAAGTCATTACGTGTTGGTTTAATTTAGTTAGTTTTATATGATGGATTCGGTAATCATGACCTTAAAGGCGGAATTAAACATGCGATCACAGGAATTTTTAATCTTGCGGTAACGAGAATTTCAACATGTAGTGACGGGAAGTTAACAAGAGGTGACGGGAATTTAACATGCATTCGCGGGAATTCCGCATGCGGTTCCCTTTATATGTAGCGCAACGTAGGGACATTGGACCTAATTTTCAGAATATATATATATATATATATATATATATATATATATATATATTTGTGTATTTATGTGTATGTATTGATTACGACAGAGGAATTAAATGATACAAAACAGACATTTTATTATTAATACATTACGGACTGTGTATGACGATGCAGACCGTATTACCTTAATCACAGCGTATACAATTGCATTAATACAATACCCACCTGCCTTGCTTTGGTCAGCCAGAGTTTTGGAACAATCTGTGTGTTGGAGTTATATAGATACACAGACCCACACAGACCCTAAGGTCCAAGTGAGGTGGTTCTTGCCCTAAAACTTCTTAAGAAAGGGAAAGAAGCGGAACCCTTAAAAGCACTTAAAGGCAGTTGAAGAAAATGGAGAGCAGTGCAGAGAGAGAGAGGGACAGGTGTTTTAGCCAGGTGTTGAGCGGTCGCATCACAAAAGCTTTGGTCTTGGCAGAGTGAGTGTTGACACACACACACACGGACACACTACACACACGGACACACCACACACACGGACACACACACACACACACACACGGACTGACACTTTCACAAAAGATAGATATTTACCGAACGTCACAAAAGCCGCCGTCTCTCAGTGTCTCCTCAATGCCTGGCATTGACAGCGGTTTCGTCACTCCTGTCAAGAGCTGTTTAGTTGGGATTGTCAAGAAGAGTGTGTGTGTGTGTGTGTGTGCAGTCATCCAGCGACCTTCTTGTGTTCTTTATTTATTCTATAATTCTTATTTCCCATTTGTCTTCTCTTTTTTATTTCTTCTTTTTCTTCTTCTTCTTCTTCTTCTTCTTCCTTTCTTCTTCTTCTTCTTCTTCCTTTCTTCTTCTTCTTCTTCTTCTTCTTCTTCTTCTTCTTCTTCTTCTTCTTCTTCTTCCTTTCTTCTTCTTCTTCCTTTCTTCTTCTTCTTCCTTTCTTCTTCTTCTTCTTCTTCTTCTTCTTCCTCCTTTCTTCTTCTTCTTCTTCTTCAGATTGCAGCAACTGCTACACTTGCCATTCTATTAGTTATGGTGGAAGCAATGATGATGATTACTGATCTTATAATTAGTACTGTGATTTCTGATTAGAAATGAACATTTATTTTGGACACAATGGTGTAGAGTAAAAATTATGAAATTTTGTGTTGGCCTTAGTTACTAAGGTATAGGAGTATAAAAGTGAAAAATGTGTCGGATACTATGGTGTAGGAGTAATGCATTTAACCTCCATCTCAAGGAGTTAGTTTTTGTAATGCACTCAAGAAGGGTCAGCTTTGTGTAAGCAAATTGCTCTGATATGCTGAGTTATCTTTAGATTTGAAGTTAATATCCAGGAATTACTAACTCAGTCATAAGTGAGGTGTAGCCACTCCACATACTGTAAATGTTATAAGACATGAACTGATGTGTTCTCTTTCTTTACACATTTTGCTAGCATGAATAAAGGAAGTCAGTGCTGAATTTCAGTTAAGTTGACTGGAAGCTGTGAAGAAAGACAGGATTGAGAAATGAGTGCCAGAAAAATCAAAGCAGTGGATGTAATGGTGATATGCTTTCAAATTTTGCTGTTTAGCTGAATGTAGCAAAACTAAGAGAGAATATGTTGGAGAATCATATTTGGTTATGAAAGTGTAAAGGTGTAATATTAGCTTCATTTTAGGAAAAACTTTGGCTTGGTCTTCTGTCTCGTCTTGTGTACAAAAATGATTTTGAAGAACATTGTCATTGCTAGATGCTTTTACACTTCTAGAACTGATTCTGATACAGCATTATTTGACTTATGCTCTTTGACATTTAACAATGTATTCAAGAAAAGAGTTAATGCTAATCATTAAAGGATCTTGGCATATTCACAACAGTGAATAAAGATATTGCAAGGATGCTTTCTTTATTTGATGTTTTATGTATATCTGTTGTGGTTGTCTTAACCATCATATTAATATTGCTGCATGCAAAGCCTCTAAGATGTGAAAAAATAACATTGAACAACTTTGAGTGCTTTTATGCACATTAAATATTTAAAACCACTTTTGATTAAGTATGCAGTGTTCATTTTTGTTATCATTGTCATGTTGGCAGTAAGTTTAATTTTCATGCAGGATTCCATATGGGTTATCATGTAATACATCATCTTGTATATTAGACTTGAATTGATCTTGTGCTATTGTAATGCAGAATATGTATTTCCCCATTCAACATGGTCGTAAGAATAATGTGTGCATATCTAAAGCAAAGCAAGTTGGACCAATTTTTAACTGCAAACTGACTGCTTGAGTTAAAACTAACAATAACATTTAATATTTCTGATATCATGCCCACTGATATATGCAAGGATAAATCTGGCCTCTCTAGAGTACATCTGCTCTCATCCACAGGTATAAAAAGGTTACCCTTGCAAGGCTAGTTTTAAATCCATATACTCCCTTTGTTTGTGTGAGTTTCATTTCCTGTTTGTGCTGGTAGGTGGGAAGTTTTGCACATGTGCCCCAATCTTTTAACTTGTCGTCATTTCTGTCATATAAATTCTTTATCTTTATAATTCTTTCTGTATTCATTGTTTATTCACTAAACATTTTCTGTTTGTCCATTAGTCTATTAGTACCAGAAGTATTGTTTTCTCGTGCTTAGTATCTTGTGCTTTGTTGATAGATCTGCCCCTCTCTCTTTCAAAAAATTCTCCGTTTCAGTGTTGTGAAAGTGACTGCAGATTTTGTTAGTGTTAATTATGTATCCTTTAAACCAACAATAACAATGTTACCTTTAAAGTATGATAGAAACACAGGATGCAGCTCTTGCTTACCATAATAGATTATACCAGTGTTACATTAAACACGTATTTCTTATGGCAAAAACTAAGCATCTATCTGTTAGATATATTACAATCTGATCATATCTATTGAATGTTATTTTAAAGACAAAAGTTATCATATATGCAAAACAAGATATATTTTTGAGATTCAGTGTGAACTGATGTAATGCAAAATAGTTTACTTAACATTCCTCTGTAGTGTAGTTTATAACATTGAAACAGGTTTGTAAATGTAGGATAACAAATATAGTGCTTGTTGTATTTTTTTTTTTATGAGGAAATTTGCAAGAGGTTTGTGAATTAGAATTCTGTAGAGACAGTGAAATAGGAAATACTTTGGGTACATGGACATATGGAGAGAATGGTTGAAAGAATACCTTTTGTGTGAAATAAGTAGAAATAAGTGTAAAGGAATTCCGGGGTTAAAATGGAGAAAAAGAGTTAAGGAGTAGAAGAGTGAGAAAGGTATGTAAATAAAGGAACCTGTTGAAATTTGTAGAGTTCATGGTATGTGGAGGTGGTTTTACTTCAGTTATCTTTTGTCAAAAAGAATATGGATACAGAGATATATGAATAGTTATAGGAGCATTTCATAACTGTTGCAGATATTTAGGTCTCTGTTTGCATCACTTTGATGTACCAAAAGTGAGGCAAGATTAGAATGGATTCCGTGCATTAGTTTACACAGAGCATATTACTCAGTTGTCTTGAATCCTTTACTGAATGTCTTTCATTGATAAGTTGAAGTTGCTGGTATGTTTACATTTAATGCTGTCACAGATTGTTGAAGTGGCTGGCACAGTTACAGTAAATTTAACCTAGCTATTAATTTTAGAATATTGTAGAAGTACATAGTTTAAACTGATTTTATTTACTTATTTGTTTCTTGGCTTAGTTAACTATGATGTGACCATTCCTGTTGTCCTTCTGTCTGTCATTATCTATCATCTCTTAGCTATTGAATGTTTAAAAACTATTAAGGCAAATTCACTTTGAATTTGCAAAGTGAAACTACTCTTGAGATCCTGTTTTATTTTTTCCTATCTTTTCCCAGTTATTATTTTCAATGAAAATTACAAGCTGAGCATGTGGCCATCTCAGATTGCTAATTGGATAGCTGCTAACATCCATTTGTTTCTAAAGGATCAAAAGCTAATGAAGGTGCACAGTGCAGATGTAAAAGAGAAAATTTCTTTTATTCTGGTCTTTCAATTTTTTACCACCGTGTTACATTGTATATTCATGACTAATAAACTCATTATCAGATTGTCCCATTATAGAAGGAAATAATTCAGCTACTAGATTGGCTGGTGCAGGCCATGGTAAAATTGATGATAATCTTTAACAGCCGATAGTTTCATGTTATTTTGGTAAGACCTGTTAAGATTTTTAGTTCTTCCTTTTATCTTTTAACTGAATTTGTCTTACATTGTCGTAGGTGTTACTGAGTTCATGAGCCTAGTATCTTCATCAGTACAGAACACTTTAATTTTATTTATATACTGTGTTGTGTTGTCCTGTTAATGCGGCTCAGTTGAAGGAGTTTAAAGGGATTAGTTTCCCTGGCTCCAACAACCCTCGTTTCTGTCGCTTCGTATGGGAACGCAGTCGTCATTACCTGAAGCCGGTGAGGAATGCCCTTTTACCTTTCATAACAGACTTTATTCCCTATGACTGTAGTGTTTGTTTGTATTTGTTAATAGTTTATTACAGATGGTTATAGTATTGCTTAATAGAAGTGAATTCCTCAGTATACACTGTTACTCCTAATTAGGGATAATTCAAGACTGAAACACTTTGTTTCATCTCTTTAGTGTATGAAACTACATAAATGTTGTGTGTTTGAAAAAGTTTTACTAAACTGATGAGAAGAGTTTTCCTAAGCATATAACTGAACCTATACTGAAATGTGAGATTAGTACAGTAAATTCTGTAAAGCTGAAGTTGGCCCTGGATGAAGTATAATTATGAGGTAGTAGTGGCTACAGAAGTGATTAGACAACCATGGGTGCATTAACTCAAAAGCTCCTTTGAAGTGGATCTTCTGTTTAGTTTTCAATCTTTTCAGTTTACTTGATGTTTATTCATATATTTTGTGTGCTAGAGTGATATAATGATTCACATTTCTATATTTGAATATGAGAAAGGTAAAGTGCCAAAACATTATAGTTTAATTATTCATTTGAACTTGGAGATGGCTAAGGAATAAATATTATAATGCTAAAGGAATGGAAATTTTTGGACTTACCAGATTTTACTAACAAAGCAGCTGCCTTATAAACATGGCTCACTATTCCTTTGGTTTTAATTATTTTCAATATATCATATACAATTAATGTTGTTTAGCAACTGGCAGTCAGTTTTTACTCTAAGCACTGTACTGATTAACTGTTAAAGTAAGTCCTAAAGTATTGATATTGCACTTCAGAAATTGGATATGACATTATAAACAGTGATTTCCTGTCAGCATTCTACCCAGATCTCTTTGTCAGCAAGTCAAAAAATGTTGCTAAGTTCTTTTAGATTGTTTTTCTTTAACATTGGGCCCATTTTCATAATATCTAACCAACCTAAAATGGGAATCATACATGCCCAGATCATCAAGGATGAAATGTGCACCTCAGTTTTGCATTGTAGATATTTTTCCATAAAAGGGATCTGACATTCATTTATTAAAGTTTATCTTGTATGATGAAGAAATCAGTTACAACAGCAGATATGCAATACTGTTGATCATCTGTAGCACTCCTGTTTTGTGTGTTTAATGTCAAGTAATATTAGTGTACCTTATGATCAGTGAATATTCCATCATTTGTATGTTAAAATTTTAGTTTTTAAAGAATACTGATAGATGTTTTATTTTTGCATTCTGACTTAATCCATATGTGAATGTGAAATAGAGAACAGGGAATGAAGTATGAAATTTAGTTGGTATCCTATACTCAAAGCAGATATTTCTAGCATTTTGCTTTTTATTTTTGAAATTTGATGTGACAAGATTAAATTTTGGAAACTGATTCCTTTTGAATTGACTAATATTTCAGTTCTCCAAATAGTGAATGAGAATGGTTTAGAGTTAAGCTAGTTTGATATATTTTGCAGCATCGTAATATATTTTAGCTTATTGTCATTAAATTGTTTCTTTTGATAATGCTTGCACCATTTTAGTTTGCTTTTGTGACTGACTCTTCAGATATAATAAAAAACTATGAATGAGGTATTGTACCCTAGTCATACATACATAGATAATTCTTATGTTTCTGTGTAAGATAAATAGACCAGTCTAAAAATACAAAACTCATCCCATATGTACCTTGTATTGCTTTCTCAGTATTTTGTAACATTCTTTACTACAAAAATGGAACTCAGTGTGACTTCATTCAGAGGTTCCCTAAACCTCTAACATGCAAGTTAGAATGTATGTGATGTCAATCTAAAGGAGTCCAAATAAATCATAGCTAAAGTTTCTTAAATGAGAAGTAGGATTCCAAGGGTTCTTGATTAAATTATTTCATATCATCAAGTAATGCCAGTTATTGGTAAGGTATGAAATGTAATATGGTCACACCCTCAAACATTAAAGTGAAACTTTAAATAGTTTTATGATTCTTGCTTTCCCATCCACTCCCAAAAGAATATAAAAGGTGATAGTTTAAACATTTTATTTCCTCTTTTTGCATAATATTGTGAATTTTTGTCATAGATTTTTTGATAAGTTTATAGAGGAGAGCATATTAGTAAGAAATTATATTGGTAAAAAATAGGATTTAATTTGGCCAGTCATTAGGTTCATAGATTAGAAATTGGAAATTACTGAGGTGTTTTTAGATGCATTTTTAGTGTCTAATGAGGGATATCTGTACAATTTATCTATGATATGGTAGAATTTAGTTTTAAGTCAACCAAGATTTGATTTGCATCTTCCAAAAACATGTTGAATGCTAGCCGTATGCCTTTATTGCATAAGAATAAAACCTTTGAATTTATTTGACTGTTTTCAAAATTGCAAGACATGATTTTGTGAAGTAGAAGTGTATGATCTGTAAATAAAGCCATACTGAGATTAACTTTTCGTATCATAAAGGATATAATCAAAAGTAACATGCGAATCTGCCTGATGTATATATAGGATGAATTTTCATGAATGCTTTAAAAATCTGATGGAAGTTTTGAATTGATTTGTATTTAATGCACAGAATATGAAAAAAGAAAGACTCTTCCATCTTCACCTGTATTATATTGCACCAGCATGATAGCACATGTAAAAAAGAAAGCAAAATAGGATGTACTTTATTTCATATTTAGGCATATCTGAGTTATTATTTGTTATTTATATGTAACCGTGAGTAATGGTTAGGGTGTAATCTTCTTCATCCATAAGATGATTACTTCTCTGCTTTCTTCAGTTTGATTCTTTTAGCTTTACAGGGCTTCCTATGTAGTCTCTTAGACAAGAGACAGATTATTGAAAACTAAAATTTTGGTTTATACTCTTCAGCTGCTGAATCATCGAATTGAAGGAACTCGCCGCATGGCATCTCATCCTGTCTTACCACTTTGTAAGTTAATCATATTTAAAGATCTTTGTATTTTCTTGAAAAACTTATGGTTTTTTGCAAAGATTTAGAGGAGTTACTTCAGATGTGGAGACAGTGATGTGAAACTTTAGCAATTATGTGTAAAAATTGTATACATTCAGACAGATGGAGTCTTCAGTTATCTTGTTTCATTATTAACATTTATGAATGTCTCTTAGACTTGCTAGGATGTCAAGATGGATCTGTGGTTGTTCGAGAGTGGCACCACAGTGCAGTTGTTGCCAGGCCTCGTCCTGGAGGCACATTTGCCAAGGTGGCCCGTGTCCAGTTCAATCAACAAGGTAACAAATTTGGAGTAATAGATGGTGATGGAAACTTATCTCTCTACCAGTTAGGACTGGCATCACAAGTCAATAAACCATACTATGTAAGTAGCTTTTCACCTCATATTTCCCGTTGTGTTTTATTATTATGAAATATTGGAAGTCATAAATATCCTGTAACAAATGAGCTGCTTAATATAGATTATGTAAAATTTTGCTGATATTTGCATTCTTGATTATATCAGAGTACAAAAAAAATCAGACAACTGGTGCATCAGTTGTTAGGTGATCATATATTATGTTGTCTTTAGATGTTTCTTTCTGTCCAGTATACTGTCTTTTCCTCTCCAACTGAGTTTTTCTTTCCTTGCTTAACTCAGAACACTTTTCCAATGCCTAAACTTCTCTTAATCACTTACTTCCCAACTTTAGCCTTTCACCAAAGTGTAGGTTTCCCTCTCCTCTTCTTTCAGCTTGCTCATAGATGCTTTCCGAGTTAGCCTTGTCATACCAAACCTTACCAATAATACCATTTTCAAAATCCATCATTCATATCTACTGTGATTTTTGCTTCTTTCAAACATCCATATTTTTACTTTTATCTATTCACTCAACATTTTTTTTCTGCACTCTTTCTCTGTTTCTTTTGTCTCATTATTGTAGACCTTGTAGATCCATGTCTCACCTATATCCATCAGGTTAGGGTAGGGTGATTTGTGCCATTGAGCAAACTTTGTTATAATTTGATGACAGACCTATGTTTCACTTCCCATCTCATTGCAAATTCCATCACATCTTCAAATTTGCATCTTTAATGTACACATATATTTTAGTCTCCAGTAAACTGAGAATCTTATTCAGGTGCCAGTGATTCTTCTACCCAGAGAAGGTGCTCTAGTAATACACCGAACTGATTTGCCCTTAATGGAGTACTGCTCCCACATTTGATGAGGCCCTAGCTCCATATACAGTAATTACTTAACAAAGATGTATCAACTCATCAAATCTTCCTTCAGAACTTGACTTCCTTTCCGTTAGATCCAATTCTCTCACATGTAGATATAATAGGTACTTTGGTTTTTGCTTAAGAGAATGGGCCACATGCATGCCCATAAAGTTGGCCTGCTTCTGCATTATGGGTTGTATGCATGCCCATAAAGTAGGCTTGCTGCTGCATTGTGTTTATACGATATGGCCATTGATAGTTCAAGGGTGAATCGATGTGATGGAAGAGTGCATTATATCATGACTAACTTGTAAAAGGAACTAATTAATTTTTCTTGCTCATTACAAGACTCATCAGTGCCATAACAAACATGGAAGTGATTTTGTCTTTGTGGGATCATCTAGTCTGCTTGCTACAGCTGGGCAGTCTTCTGAGCATCGCAATGTGGCACTCTGGGACACATTGTTGCCACAGAGGAAGGCTAATGTCGTTTGTAAGTATTTATTGAAATGAACCATAATGTGCAGGAGTTGCATTTTCTGCTGTAGTAGCAGTAGTGTATATATTTTATCAGGTCAGTCATGTAAACCATTTCTAATCAGACATCTCTTCTATATTTTCTTTGTTAAGTTTCAGTGCAAGTATAAGTGATGCAGATATGCCTCAAGATACTAAAAAAAATTTTGATACTGGTAAAGTTAAGATAAGTTACATTCGCATCTAGTTCTGTTCCTTTTTCATGCTTCATCTGTAAGTCCTTTGCTACCCACTTTCATTTCATTAAAACTTTTTGCCAGACCTTTTTCATTCACAGTGCGACCTTGTCCCAAAGTCACCATATCTGCCGTAGTATCATCAAAGATATTCAATAGTCCTTCAAAACACTCATTTTTTTCAACTATTCATTGCATTTTCCCATCTTTTTCCCTTTCTGTAGCTCACATTTGTTCTCTTGTTCTGTTTGCACTATTCACCTACTAAAAATTTTTTATTCTACCTGCAGTTCATCAAAACTCTTTCACCCCATTTCTCATTTGCCCTCTTTTTCAGTTCATGTACCTTTTCCTTGACCTCCTTCACATGTCTCATTCACTCACTCTCCATTTTAGCAAATATATTTTGTGTTTACCTTTTGTAAGCTAAGTGATGTCTTACCAGGGTTGTAGAATTATAAAGCAATACCAAGAAAATTCTTCTTAATTTAGTGTACCAAAAATTATGTTTTGACAGCATGGACTTGTCATGAGAATGGGGCATCTGCACTATTGTATGCCCCACAACACCAAGTGGTTCTCTCTGCTGGCAAGAAAGGCACTGTCTGTATCTTTGACATCAGGCAACGCACACTTAGACACAAATTTCAGGTATGATATTTGTTCATAGCCTCAAGATTGGCAGTAGCCTGTTGTTTGCAAAGATAAAGATAGATGGAATAAGAAATGTAAGGGATTTTCCTAGTTAAGATAAATGTCAGACTGATTGTTGTGCTTGATGCTGTTTATGATAACATTCCTCTCATGTACCTCTTGAATAAAGCATATCTTTTAAAATTATTGAATCCTCTTTCAAAAATTTTTCGGCATTATTCATAATTGTTTTATGTTTACATAAAAGTAGTACCTGAAATTACAAGATATTTTCAAGGTGTTCTTCATTTAGGTAAAGTTAGCTTTTAAACATTACTCTCAGTATTTTAATTTTAATTTCAATTTGGGCCCGGCCTTGATGTGGACTTTTGTCCGTGACTGGAGCCTTCAACAAAGAAAAAAAAAAAGTTAGAATTCTATCAGCAAATGCTGTTTTGAGGGCATCATTTGGCATTAAAGTCCTTTTGTCTAATTACTTTTGTAAGTCAAAAAACAAAAATGGTTAACTGGACTGCACCTCCTCACATTTGCACCATGAGTGAAAAGTTACCTTTGGCAAGGTTGTATCACTGGGAGTACAGTCTCATCAAAGAACTCTTCACTTCAGAGGTGGGTACATTTCCCTACCAGTGGAAGCAGTGCAGCCTTGGGCTGCATAAATCTTTAGCTTGGATGACACCAGGACTCATATAGAAATTGGTCTAAGGGTGATTATAAATGAAATGAGAAAATTAATAAGAAAAAAAAATCTATGCAAGTGACATGGCATTGATAGAAGTTTGCTCCAGTTGTGGCCTTGTCAAATGAAAGAAAGATTTTGAGTATTAAGAAAGAAGATACACAACCAGAATTCATTTGAGCCTGTCAGTTGTTTCTAGACTTGACTCCCGAAGGTGGAAAGGTAATAAGAATAGGGAAAGATAAGAGATAGAAGAGAACAACGTCTTTGGAATATGGGGAAAAAAATCCAGATATGGCTAGTCCTCATGCAGAAACTGCATACAGAAACAGCCAATTACATATGATCAGGTCTTAGAGGCTTGGACCCATGTTGACATGTTGCAAGAGCGGTGGCCAAAACAGTGCCTCAGGAACAGAGAGAGGGAAGCAGCATCACATCATATGGAAGAGGAGGATTTAAGATTGGTGATAGCATTAGAGTTGACAAGGTAGAATGTTTTCGATTGCACTCTGACTGAATAGAGGTGGAAGAAGTCACCCCTGATATGCATGACGGTGATTGTGATGCCTGTAGCTATGGAATAGCTACTCAGAAAATAATGATGGCACTTATGCAACTTCTCTATCTTTTAGGAAGCAGATTTTGTGATGTTTTTTATGTAGTGTTTCCAGTATGGGGTGGACTATATGACACTTCCTAACATGTTTAAGTTATCATTAGGTTGAAGTACAGTATTTTGAAATCTGATTTTAAAAAATGAATGAGATTCAGAAAAGAGACAGATATAGAAATTGTTTCTCTGCTTTCAAATTAACCAGGTTAATGAACATAATAGAAATTTATTATGTAGTGCTATACCGTATGTGTACTTATTGATCCTGTATCACAGCAACCATTGAATTTTCAGGCACATGATGCAGCCATTAAATGCATGGCTCTGGATCAGAGTGAAGAGTTCTTTTGTACAGGATCTGCTGATGGAGATATCAAGGTAATAGATGCGTGTCTTTGGCTTTTTTAATTGTAGCACTTTCATATTTAATGTCATACAGACTCCATGTAACTGACATTCTTCAAGTAGACAATATTCCTAGTTGAATTCTGTTATTTGTTTACTATACCCTGACATGAAGATATCCACTTATCAGTATAAGAAGTGTTTTTGCATATTAGCTATTTATAAATGATATCGGATGAATTTTATCCAACATGTATCGTGTCATGTATGATTCTTGTAATCAAAGTAGACAGTTGCATGCTACATCTTATACAAATATTTAAATTATCTTCTATTTCTCCACAATTTCAACTTTCAGATAATGAACAAAAATGTTCAGTTCACTTCAGAAACACCTCACCCAGGATTCAAACCTATGTGCTTAAACCCTAGACAGCCCATAAATGTATCATGGTCAACATTGCTAACCACAACACTGCCAGTGGGAAAAAATCTTCACTTGGTTCCTTTTCAGTTCTTACCATTAGAAAGTCATGATACAGGAGGGGTATAATTCCAGCCCCTTGCTTCCAACCCTCTTAGTTGCATTTTGTGATGCACAGGGGATACATGTTTAGTAATCTTTCTTCCTTCTCCTCAGTCCTTGTTTGTTATACAATATACTGATTAATATTTCTGTCAGATATGGATGGCCTATTCTAAATGTTGAAATGTTCTTTTGGATTTATGTTTCTTAGCAGTGTGCATATATAAACAGTAATGAATTTAATTCTTATTTTAGGTTTGGGGTCTTGCCATCCACAACCTAATATATAATTTGCCTGGGGAACATTCTCGTTCATCTCTTTTCAAGAACTTGAGTCAAGGTGTGACACAGCTTCAACTTGATGCAAACAATAGACTCTTCTCATGTGGTGCTGATGGGTCCATTAAACTAAGGCAATTACAAGAAAGAGACCTCAATGTTAACCACTTATAAGTGAATTGGAGTATGAGGTAGAGTAGGCTGTATTGATATTTTTTAATGCATGGTCACCATTTTCTGCTGTAGCAAGGTGGTTTTAGGAATAGACAGAGAAATGGCCTCATTCAGTCACATCCACTAGCTGTCATGTAAAGTGCACTGAAACCAGAGCTCCCTCTGGTTTTGGTACATTATACATGACAGCAAGAGGGTGGCTGTGAGTGGGTGAGGCCATTCATTTGCCATTTCCTACCACTAGTATAGGAAATGGCAAACATATATGAAAAATGTATAGCTTTGTTTGATGGTAAATATCTCAGTCAGTTCGTGATGTAAATATCAGTAAGTATATGATGTAAATACCATTAAGTATGTTAATATGTTTGTTGTAGAGCAAAATCTGTGTCTGGTAAGTCTTTGGAAAAAATGCTGAGATATACTTGTACTTCTCTTATGTTATTCTTTTCTTTCATTTATTTGAAACATATATTTCAACAGGACATTTCCATAATTTACAACATTTAAGTTACATAATGACCATTTTCACCAATAAAATTCAGTTACATGATGATCATCATTACTGGTAGAACTCTTTTTCTTTGTATCAAATACTTGAGCACTTGGTCCCCTCCAATAAAAATTGCCAGTCCATTATTTTTTCTGAGACTTTCAAAGAAAGTTTATTTTCCCAGATTGTCATTGTGATGATAAGGTTCACATGATATAGACCTATTATTAGATTATATTTTTTAATGTAGAAGAGTTCATATCTGATGATCCTTGTGCTTTTTGTATTTTTTTCTTCTAAAAGGGATAACAGCCTATTTGCCAGGATGGATTCAGTTTGCTTGTTTTTACTGATAGTGTAGCACCTGACCATCCCTGAGCATAACACCTTGTTCTCACTATTCCCAGTTGTAGAATTGTACCAAGCATCTCAGACAGGGAAATCAGAGTGGCTCCTACACCATGGAGTTACCTACTTGTTCCTTTATTGACCAAAAATCTAAATATCCTCTCAGCTTTTATATCTTAAGTTATTTTATATTGTGTTACAGTCACGTGACTCTGACCAGAATTTTGTTGATTAATCTTAAACTGGCATTACACTTGGAAAATCTCTGATCTACCTCCAGCCAGTGAACTTTTGTGATAGGCAACTAAATTCTATGTGCCGCTTGCTTCAGATTATCTGCTAACTTATAATAAAAACAATCTCTCTGATTTCTTGAATTATTGATCTTCACGATATAAAACACTTGAGTAGTCTCTTCTTATACTAATGATCATATGTAACACAAGCATTGTCTTTGAAACCTTCATTGCTCTACAGCGTTAAAAGGAAAAGATGAAACTATGGTTGTTTTACAGTTACATTTATTCAGGGATTCTGGTTGTCATATATTAACACCTGTCTAAGTGTATCATGTGTTTATGAATCTGAAAATTCTGTCTTGGGAAGTTGTATGATATGGTCTTTCAAGTCCTTCATTGGTCATGTACCATCATTAAGAAACTCTATGGGGTCATATTAAGATAATTATGAGATATTGCCTGTAGCTGTTTTAAGTGTAATTTGTACATAAGTTCCTGTGTTGTAAATACTAGTTTACATGCCTTGTTATGGCATACTGATTATTCTTTTGTAATAGATATGTATTGTTAGTTATGGGAAATGTTTCAATATCAGATTTATGTTTTTTTATGAATGGTTGTCACTGTATTTTAAGAAAATATTTTAATTTCTCTATTTTTTCATAATTTCAAAAAATGGTGAAAATCTATTCAAAACCTGTACTCCAAAATTATACTGCATTTTGGAATAATCTTCTTAGTCTGTGCATTTTTAGGGTTTGAGTTAAATTTGAGAAGCTTGTGATTATAAATACTTCATTTTAGGTATACCTTCTTTTTGTATTTTTCCCACATACTAAAAATATTTTTTTAATGCTGTATATGCATCAGTATTTTTTAATTTGATATGTATTGTAAATATAGATTATTACATCAAATATAGAACTAGATAGTTAATATCAATGATTACTGAACTTTGTACAGGATTGATAGAATAGATACCTGTTTGATTGTTTTGCCATCATAAAAGGTAACTTAATAAATATTTGAGTAATTGCATAGTAGTTGTTGTAACCACTTTTTTTTTTTCCTTATTAATTACTCATCCAGGAAAGTGTCTCAAGAAGCTCCTGTAATCCTTTAGCTTGTTAAACAAAACCTATGTGACATATTTGTTTATGAAAGAAATTTGAGGTTACTTGTATATAGAATTTTATGAATATAATTATCCCTCTTTTTTTTTTATCTCATGCTGTTCCTATTTTGTATTTTTATATATATTAGAATATTATTCATTTGGATTGCCTACTGAATGTTTATGTTATAAGTTTTTGTTAGTAAAATACATTCATGAAGTGTAATGAAATTTTTTTATTTGTTCCATTGTTGTCTTAACCCAGGTATGCCTGACTTATGATTCCATCATCATGAAAAAAGATTAGAGACAGTATAGCATATTGAAACCTAATTGTTTTGTTTTTTCATTTGGGAAAAGTTTTTATTTTTCATTTAAGATTTTGACAAACATTTCAAGAAGTAATTGATCATTGAATTTAAAAAGCCATGAAAGTCAAATGGTGCAAAAATGTTATATCCACCATGAATTTCTCTGTGAAAAACATTGCAACATAACATGGTACCCAGATGAAATGCCAACAAAATGTGAACAAGCTTACCAAAAGTCACCAATGACAAACTGTTTCATCAGATCCATTAAGTACAGCTTGACATATTGTGATATAGTATGTTGATCTAAAATGTTTTTTAATTCAGCACATTTGTTTGAAATGTAACTAAAGTGCAATAGCTCAACATTACTTGAAATGATGCTGTGTTATAGTGAGTGTTCCATCAAAAGTAAAGGGTTGAATATTTGACCTGAAAAGGGTTATTAGTATTTTTTTTCATGAGTGATAATTTCTTTAGGTTGTCAGATATGCTTGGTTGTGGCTTGAAACTAATGCCTGGCCAAAGAAGGCATGGTGGGATCATAATATTAAGTTATCTGTGTTAGACAACTTATGCAGTTGAAAGAGCACTGATGTTTGCCATTTAGACTGCACAGTTTAGTTAAGAAATTTTCTCTCTTGTATTTTTTGCCATTCTGACCACACACTTTAGCTAAGTAGTTTTATTTCAATGGATTTCACTTTCAACGAAACCATAACTGTTGAATGAATATATCATAACTGTGAACCTAGAAGATATTATTGCTTCATGAATTTGTATTTTCTCAGCTTATTAGCCAAATTCCTGACTTGACTGAATTTAGAATGTGGCAACTGTCCTAAAAGTATTACTGGAAATGTACTAACTCTTTTAGAGCATGAAATTTAATTACTAATACTTCCCAGATGATGAAACACTGTTTATATATAACTGAACCAGTCAAGGATTACTTATATAATTTCTTGTAACCAGTGTACTTACTGTTTTATTCATTTTGATACATGTTTATTACAGTAAACATGGCTTTTATCTCAAGCTATGATTGTGTATACAAGTTATATTTGGGTATTAGACAATTAGAAATATAAGAAAAAGCTGTTGCTCATGTGGCAGTTTGTTAGAATCCAAACTGAAAGTTGCTATATGTGAACAAAATTGATGCTTGACCTTGAACAAAACATAAGAACTAGGTTAATTGGCATGTTATGAATACCTTTACATACAGTACAAGGTTTATTTTTGTGAACTTAATTGTTGTTCCCACCATTTGCACCGGCTAGAGGATGCATATGATCATTGTCTAATGTAAAGAAAAAGAGTTCTGAGGCACACTAATGTCAGTTATCCAGTTTAGTAGTTCAAAGATGATCAAAACCCATACACTCTTAGAATAGTAGTTTTATCACTTGGGCCTTTACCTGTCTGTGATGGTAATCTGTCTTTGCAGATGGAGATTTCTTATTCTGGATTGCTCTATAAACCCAGTTATTTTAAGTCTGAATTGTGTTGTGTTTGCATGAAACTCATATTTTACATTTTTACCTTAAGTAAATGTTTTATAAATTTTAGTTGAAAATTTTGAACTTGCAAAATTTAACATTTGTTTCATCTAACTTATTGATTGAATTGATAAAAATTTTAATTTCATTCTGTATGATGAAATTGTTGTAGTTCCAGATTTTACATTATTATTTTATTTTTATACAGCCCCAGGAGCCCTCTTATGGGGCTCCTGCCGCTTCAAGTCTGCACTTCACTCAGGCTTCATTCCATGCAGGAACAGGGGAATAATGGACCCATTTGGAGAGAGAAGCTCCTTAATGAGACTGTACCCCTATGCTGTCCACTGATGTTGAGAATTTCTTGCTGATAGTGATTTCTTGCTCGTGGTGTAACTGCTTTTTTTTCTTATGCAACCCCATAATAATGGAAATTATGGACTTTTTGGAGCAAGAAGTCCCTTAATAAAACTACATCTTTTCATCCATTGAAGGTGTTACAGCCCCACCAATCGTGACATCTTGCAGGCAGAGGCTAGTAATACCACACTTCATTCTCTACCTATCCTGAAGCCATGGTGCTCCTTCCCAATCACCATTCTTCCATGAACCATACTAGTTATTCTTAACAAACATATTCCTCTGTAATTTGAGCATTCACTTCTATTCTCTTTACCTTTATATAAGGGCACTGTACATGCATTCCACCTGTCCTCAAGCACTTCACCATGGGCTATATATATGCTGAATAGCCTAACTGATGAATGAACAACAATGTCACCCCTTTCTTAAGAAATTGAACTGTAATTCCATCCACCCCAGCTGCTTTGCCACACTTCGTCTTAGGCAAGACTTTCACCACATATTTATTATCACCAAACATTTGCCATGGCTCTTTCACATCATAATATCCCCATTTCCCAAACCCCCCAAATCTGTCACCTTATCTTCTAACTCGCTCTGTAGTCCTTCAATATGCAGTACTCACTTTATCTCCCCTTTACCTCTTCCTTGCCAATTACTGCATCTCCTTCTGCTTCCCTTACTTGTTCTTCTCAAACTGTATATCTCTCTGAAACATATTTTCCTTGAAGGTGGCAAATACTCTCATCCCAACTTCCACACTTAACTCTTTACCTCTTGCCATTTTCTCTTGTACATCTCCCAATCACTAGCACTCCTTCCCTGCAGTTGTTGTCCATGTAGCAGGGGGAGATGGGAATGCAGTTAAATTTCTCAAGAAAGGGGATGACAGCTTTGCTGATTTTTTGGTTAGAAACTTTGTTGTATGTATGGCTCAAGATTGGGTGCCTGATGACTGGGAGAATGCCTGTGTAGTGCCATAATATAAAGACAAGGGAGACAAAACTGAAGTCTCCAATCACAGAGGGTGAAATGCAGAGAGCATTAATTAATGATGGGGAGGAACAATTTCATTTTAGAAATAGTTGAGAATATCTGAACTATTTTTTTTTTTTTTTTTTTTTTTTTTTTTTTTTTTTTTTTTCCAAAGAATTTGTGTAGGAAACACATTGATACAAAGAGAGGTTTGTATGTAACATTTTTTAGATATGGAGAAAACATATAGTGAGGTTGATAGAGATTCCTTGTACAAGTTGCAATTAACATAAGGTGTGGGAGGAAAGTTGTTACCATGGCTGTTGAGTCTGTTTGTGGATGGGGTGGGAAGGGAGGTAAAATGCAAGGAGCTTAGAGAGAAGAGCAGGTCTGCAGTATGCAGGTCGCTTGGGAGGTGAGTCCATTGCTGTATGTTGTAGTAATGCCAGTAGTGCTCTGTGAGTATAAGTCAGGGCCCTAGATATAGAAAAGAACAGAAGAGGTAGGTTGTGTTGGAAATGAAATGCTTGAGATCAGTATGTGGTGTGAGGAGCGATGATCATGTAAACAATGAAAGTGTAAGAGAGAGGTGTGGTAGAAAGCTGAGTGTAAGAAGACTGAACAGGTTGTGCAGAAATGGTTTGGATCTATACAGAGGATGAGTGAAGAGAGGCTGACAGTGAAGATATATGTGTCAGAGGTGGAAGGAGCAAGGAGGAGACTGAAACCAAAAAGGTGATGGAAGTTATCACGCCCTGAGGATGCAGGAGGGTGAGAGGCATGTAAGGGATAGAGCAAATTGTAGTGTAGTGATATGCAGGGGTTGACATGATGTTAGTAGGCTGAACCAGGGTATATGAAGTAGTCAGGGGAGACCATGGAAGGATTTATGGGGCTTGGCTGTGGATAAGGGACTTAGTTTCTTATGCATTAAATATGACATGTATATGTATTTTCATACTTATTTACTGTTTCTTATGTAATAAATGAAGAAATGGCCTTATGTGCTGATATCCACTTTGTATCTGTCATGTGTAATACACTGAAACTGCAGCCTCCATCCACAACCAGGCCCCACATACCTTTCTATGGCTTTCCCTGGCAGCTAAATATACCTTGATTCAATCCGTTGACAGCACATCACCCCTTTTATAACACATTGTTCCAGTTCACTCTATCCCATAAATGCCTTACACCCTCCAGCATGTTTAAACCCCAAGCTCTCAAAACCCTTTTCATTCCATCTTTCCATTTCAAGTTTGGTCTCCCCTTTCTCCTTGTCCCCTCCATTTTGCATACATACCCTTTGTCAACCTCTTCATTCATCCTCTTCATATATCCAAACCATCTTGGCACACCTTTTCAGCTCCCAACCATATATTTATTACTACAGCTCTCTCTTACCCATCATTTCTTTATCAGTCCTTCTCACACCACATGTTATCCTCAAACATTTAATTTCAATACATTCACCCTCTTCCATACATTCTCATTTACAGCCACATGTCTCACCCATACAACACAGTCAGGACTACTTTACCCACAAACATGCCTGCCTGTGCCTTCACAGATTGTGTCCTCTCTTTCCACACATTCCTCAATACACCCAAGAACTTCACCCCCTCACCCACCTTGTGACTACTCCAGTTCCCAATAGTTCCTTTTGCTGTCATGTCCACTCCTAGGTATCTAAAGCACTTCACTTCTGAAATCATACTGTTCCTCCCTAGTCTAATGCTCTGAGCATGCCCCCACCATCTCGATCACTGTTATCCCATACAGCTTAACAGATAAACTTTCTTGTATATATTCCATACTTGTTCAGTGTTTCCTAAATAGTGAGATAGCACCAGCAACAGAAAAGGAATGGCATCATTTGCTCACATCCACTCTCTAGGTCTTATGTATGATATATATAAATACTTGAAATCACTCTCCCTTTCAAAGAAGGATGTATGAAATAGAACTTACTTTTGCTCCAGCAAAATACTTACACTGTGTAGAAAAATTTTGATTTTCACAACAATAGCTAAGTGTGGCCTCTTACTCTGTTGTCAGTGTTTATGCCACAAAACATCAAAATGTTAAAACTATCATGATTTTACCAACAGATTTGTATTCTTGCCTAGTTTGCAGTTTTATTGCAGTACTTTTTCTTGTGTTTAGTACTATTATAACCCAGAAACTTATCTTGCACGATTTTGAAATTGTTGACCATTTCTGGTGTAATATTTTTGCTCATTATTGAAGTAAATTATGATGTATTATACTGAGACATTAATTTTTCCAGAGATGATAACATTCAGGATTTTAAAATACATTTTTCTATAGTCTTTTAATCTTAATTTTTTTTTAATATATATTCTGTTAGAATGCTAGTAAGTCATTGCTTTCTATGATAGCAAGTCTACCCAAGGATTTGGATATCTCTGCCCTTTTAGTCGGTATGCAGGCTTGGGGCTGGGGACCTGATCCATCCATAGAAATGGGAATGGAGTTAATCATGATAGGTTAATGGATAGAATCATTACATTCCCACCAATATAGGTAGTGTGATATGTAAATGTATGTTACAAGGTTTTGGAATATCAAAACTTATTGATACATATGAACATTTATCTTTTATAGGGAAATTTTAATTATAATGCAGTTTTGTAGTTATTATTATGCAAAGTTCATCACTATGTGCAAATGTATTTATGATATAACTGCAGTTGATAAATAGTGATGCAGCACTGGAAATATAATTTTTTTGTGGAAAACAAGAGTATGAAAAGTGTCATTTTCTGTTCTGTTATTCTGTGTGTGTGTATATATATATATATATATATATATATATATATATGTATATATATA
>JAYMFT010368206.1:0-22000 GCA_038088735.1 Panulirus argus
CACCCCAACCAATACACCCTACATCTGCCACTCTATCATCAAACACATTCAACAATCCTTCAAAATACTCACTCCATGGACCCATGAATATTTCACTAATATTTTATTGCTGATCATTCTGAAATTTATTATTTCATTGTTTTATGTTTTCTACTTAATACCATCTTCATCACACAGACCAAAATTAACCTGCAGTGTTCATCTCATCATGCAGCATCACCATGTTAGTTTGCTGTGGGTTTCATCTTCTTTATGATCATCCCAATGACCTGAATTGACATTTTGTTTCCGTAGGGCCGCACGCGTGAGGGGCGTTCTGCATCACGGGAACGTCTGTTGGGGGCACCACTGAGCTTGGCTCAGCGGGACTATCCCCGTCATGACTACTATCAGCACAAGCTTCAAGACTACCCGAGTAAGTTGCAGGACTACCCGAGTAAGCTGCAAGACTACCCTTCCAAGACTCAGGACTATCCCACCAAACCACAGGACTTCCCAACCAAGCCGCAAGAGTACCCTAGTAAGAATGGAGGCAACACTCCAGTATACAAAGCACAGAGCCGGGAGGTAGTACCAGCCCAGCGGCAACAGTCCCCAGGAGGGGCACTTGGGATGATGGGGTCTCCAGGGGGAGGTGGTGGGATGAGAGAGCGGGTTGCTTCTCCCCACAGAGTCACTTCCCCTCCTGTCAAACTTCAGGAGCCTCAGCGGATGGCCAGCCCTCCTGTTAAAATGGCTGATCCGCGTCCACAGCATGACTATGGGAAGCCTGAAATGTCCAAACTTGAGGGATCCTCTGTGGGTGGTGTGGGTGTGGGTGCCCCAAGACTGAGCCCTGCAGGTGTCAGCAGCCACTTTGTGCAGCAGTACCCTGAACGAGACACACCATCTGCCTCGCAAGGCAGCAGTGGGGGCAGCAACGCTGTATGGGAGGGTGGCTACCCAATGACACCTGAGAAATACCCCGTCTCTGGACCTCCAACCTCTACTTACTCACCATTGCCGTTATCAGCACTGCATATGCAGGCTTCGCCTTCCCACAGCCAGCGAGTACAGCATGATCTCCCTGAGAAGGTCATAGATGCCCTTGAACAGAAGAAGGATATCAACTATTCATCTGGCAACAACAACAACAGAAACAGTCCATGCACAGATGACACACTGGATGATAAATACCGTGACTACCCAGCTGAGAAGGATGAGGGTGACCCTGAAGTTCTGGTCGATGGCTGTGATTTGAAGAAGCTTGCAGAAGTAACGAGCAAAATGGCACTGACTGTCTTGCCCGATGATGTAGACACCTACAACGAACTGAACAAGCACCACCTGAATGGTCACCTGAGTGCACACCTTGATCACCTGGGGCGTCCCGCAGGTCAGCTAACCCCTGAGAGCACTGACTGTGGTTCCCTCAGTAAGAGCTCCTCAGATGGTGACCACATGATGAACCGGAAGCGACCACCAACAAAACTTAAGTCCAAGAGACGCAACATTCTCTCCTTCCCACATCACCTGTCTGTTGACGAGCTCCGTGTCATACAGGTAAGTGCAACAGTTGCCTTAATGGGCTAGAAATTATACAGGTCCTCTGCTTCCTCTCCAATTGGGTTGTGGTTTATACAAGTGATTTGGATCATCCGTCCTAATGGAATGCAGATTTTGCACATAAGCTTCATTTCTTTACACTCCTTCAGGGACTACATATTATCCAGGGAAGCTCTTTTGCATGTTTTACTCTATAATTATAAGTTTTTTCTCCTTTCACACTCTTTAAAGTCTTTAAAATATAGGAGTAGCATCACCTCAGGTTCATGTTCCTCTTAACCTTTTTAGCTTGCTATCTGTATACAAAGTGCAGCATTAACAATATCCTTGTGTGATTATCTCCTAAAAGGGGTTAGAAACTAGCCAAGTTTTTCACATTATACAGATGCTGTGCACTTAGCTACCCAGTTAGGTACCTGTCTTACTGTGCAGTGGATTATACAGATAAGCTCCACCACCTGTCTTAATGAACTAGGATTAACACAGGTAAGATGCATCACCTACCTCAGTAAACAAGAGGTGTTTATAGATAAATACTGTATACCATACTGTTGTGGTAGTTTTCATGTCTTTTGCCTTTGAGCATTCCTTGTCTTTGTGTGTTTCTGTCTGTTTCTGCATCTTTTGTACCAACAGTTGCTTTTCCCCAGTATTTATTGTAGTGGAAATGCATTGTTATACCACTGTAATAGTATATATATCATCTTAGAGATTAGATATATTATCCCTATCTAAGTGATACCACACATTCTGCATTTTAGGCATAGATGGTCCTTGTCCTCGTCCATACACCTGCCTACATAGAAATCATAATGTTACCAAATGGTGATCTGTTTCAGTAAATGATTAGTTCACTATGTCATTATTTGTTGGTATGAAAATAAAAGCAAGTTTAGATCTGACATGAATTAGAATTAGAACTGCAATAGTTTTTATAGTTAGTAGTAATAGTAGTTAATATGTAGAAATGTTGATTTACTGGAACATTAGTAGCTGTAGGATATGGGAAGGACAGACAGCAGGAGACCTGATTCCATGATGTGGTGATCTGCTGGAGGACAAATTGAATATCCTCAGTTCCATATCCTATTTGCTACACAGAATAATAAAGCATGGACGGTAGTAGTAGTATCAGTAGTACAGGTAAAACACGCCAGAATTCCATGAGAACAAGCAGTGTTCAAATTTCATATTTTGAGGGATTATGGATACTGATCTTTCCAAAGGCATTTTATGATTTCTAAATGGTATATGTGTGTAATGTATGTACAGTTAATCCTTCCAGACCTTGATAATCGATATGCTCGTCTGTCGTAATTTGGGTGCACTCAGTGCTTCAGGAGACAAACTTCTTTATCCTCCCAAATTAGGACTGTATGCTCCTGAAATCAGACTTTTTGGCCCAGGTTTGATATATATTCCAGGTTTTGTCAGAAAAAATGTGCCCCAGTATTTGTACCACTCAAACAAAACGTTCACAACCCAGAATGGACTCTCAGGGACACCAGATGAGTCTCAAAATGTTCAGATTCTGGGGAATCCCAGCATTAATTGTGTCAGAGTTTGGAAAGATGTATATGTTTTTTATACTACATAAATCATTTAAAAGACATTTAATTTAAATTTTCTGAAATTCTTACTTGTTTTCACTTGTAACATACATAATGTAAACTAAGGCATAGTTTGGTAATTACTTAGAAAATGAGGTGTTGTAGTTGACTGCTTGTTAGCTATGACTATAATTAAATAATGAGGGCAAAAAACACATTAATAACTTAGAAAAGCATGGAGTGCTACAGACTCAAATTCAGACTTTGGAAAATCATGCATCATTTTGGTGGAAATCTTCAATGCCTTGACATTCAGATTTTGTATGTTTTCAGACTGGGTGTTTGGACTGGAGATCTTTTACTTTCAAAAAGTAGTTGTATGTAGCACTAGTATAAAACTCTTCCATGTCTTTGATCTCAACTAATTCCTTATATGGTAATTTTCTCAGCCCACAACTTGCATCTTCATAGCAGCCATTTACCCTTTTATTGCTGAATAACTTTATATGCTTTTGGCATCTTGAACTATGTCATATTCATGACTGACAAAAAGATTGCTAATTATATATTTTTGCAGCGTCGACAGGATTCTTATGGTGGAGGATCATCCTCAGATGAGAATAGGTCATCTGGTCATGCCTCCATGTCTGATGGCCACACTTCCTCATCACCACCTATTGACTCATTACCTCGACATGATCACCTCAGGCCCAACCTGAAGGTAGTTCCTGAGGATGAGCGGCTATCTGCTGCTGTAACATCAGTTGGGGCTGGCTATAAAGGTGCTGCTTCAGGCAGACGGGGTCAACCATGGCCACGGCACAGGGCTACACCATCCAAGGTAAGAAGAACAAACTTAAATGTTTGCAGGTTTAGTCAGCGACAGGATACAACTTTCCTAGTTATGGCAAATTTCTTATTGCTCTTCTTTGTATCTCTTAAACTTTTTGATCAGACTCTTTGCATTTCTTAAACTTTTTGATAGACTCTTTCCTTTTCTAAGCAGTTCTGTCAGCCACACAATCTCTCATAATTTCACTAAAGGATAGTTTGCATTTACTAAAAGGCATTTTTAAATTCAGTTTTGAAAAAAGAGATTTTAAGACTATTTTCTTTTTTATTTCTAATGGCTTTAGAGTTTCTGGTGCAGATATTTCATTAAATAGATATGGACAGAGCTCTTTAAAGAATGAGAGTAACTTTTCATGTGCTATAAGGATGGACACTAGCATTTCAAAACCATATTATAGTAAGTTAATACAAGTAATCTTTTTATTTTGAAATGCAGGTTTGCTGTCTCTGCATTGATTATTGAGTACGCTGGATAATGAGTTGAAAATTTTTGTTGATCCTAAAAGGTTATGTTTAATGAGATTCCTTAGCAACAGATTCTGGAAGAATTAGCTTTTACTCAGAATTTCTGTAACTGAAACTGGTAGTGTGCATTTATTACATTTTCTTTCATAAAAAGAATAAGGTAACAAGATCCAAATTATTTCTTCCCCTTCTTAAATTTAACTTTGTTACAGGATGACCTCTCACTCACCCTTGAGAGTGCCAGTGGGCTTGAGGATATCAAACAAGCCATTGAGCAGCTGACCATGCGCTCCCAGGGGTCAAGAACCAGCTACTCAACCTCCACATACTCCTCAATGTCAGGATCTGAAGGTGAACCTGTTCGGAGACTGATGCGCCATTCATCTCTTGAGACCATTAACACCAATGTAACAGCGGCAGACGAGTTTGTTTGGGTTGACTCTCATAACAGGTGATGCGTGGTTCTTTCACAGTTGTTCTTGCAGATGAAACATATCCCTTTTTGTATACATACCTCAAGTTCTTTTTTTTTAAGCAAGTAGATTTCCAAAATTAGTTTCTCAAGACTGGAGGAGACAGGGAAAGTCATTACTATTCTCAACACCTTTATCTTGCATTCCCTACAGACTGGTTGAGCTTCAGCAACTTCCATGGAGCAATCACGATGTTTTGCGGGTGGTGCAACAGGGCCGTGTTCGAGAGCAACTGGATAGGGTATCTATGGAGGCTGTGCCGAGACTGTCGTACTTACTGCAGCGAGCACTGGTGAGAGTGGCCCGTGAGGCTCAGAGGCTTACCAGACCTTTGGCTATGTGCAGTAAACAGGAAGTTTCCTCAGCCCTCAAAATTGTGCTTTCCCCAGCTTTAGCAGATTCTTGCATAAAGGTAAATCTGTAGCCCCAAAGTCTCCTCTTTTATCATCCATGTTTAGTTTTTCTGCATACTAGTGACATACATGAAGCAAATTGTTTTAAATCCTCACTTAGCTGAGTTTAGTTATGTGGTCATAGTTCTGAGATGAAGGGGTCATATTCAGAAGAGATGAACATGGACAGTCGTAAGTGAATGAATTATAAGTGTATCCGATGAAGATGACAGGGGAATTACAACTGAACTTTGTATTTTGAAAGGATTTTGAATGTTAGAGTGTTGTAAGCAGATACATTAGTCTCACTTAAAGCATGAACTTCATGTGCAAGTGAACAATTATGAAATACCTCAGCAGTATAGAGGCCTTAATTCACCTTGCCTCTGTGGGCATAATTTGAAAATATGTAGCATATGTGTGAGTGAGGTAAGAGTCCTTATGCACTTGATCCATTCCATGTGAATGGGAAAATACTGAAAACAGCCAGCATGAAAAAGCATAGATAAAGAAGATAGATATAATGGAAATACTGTCTTATACAAGTGTTGGCCATAATAATTAATTTGTACATCTCTGGCTAAAGCTTCTTAGAGCAATATGTTCCCTCTTTCAGGCTTGCTTAAGGGCTGCTGCTATGTATACTGTGTGTGGTGACCAGTTGCGACAGTCCAAGAGTGCTCGTGCAGGTCTGAATCTTTCAGTAGGACGCTTCATGAGGTGGATGTGTGATGTCCGAATTGGCAAGTTCATCCATGAGTAAGTACCCTCATCACACTGCTTTGCATCTGTGTTAAAATGGATCTGTTTGTTCTAAAATTACTTGTACAGCACACGATTATAATTTGTTGCATATTGGTTGAGGATAATAAAAAGGAAGTTTTGGGAATATTATACTCTGCAAGTACACTGGAAAAATGAAAGCCATTGAACCTGTAGGTGAAAAAGTAGTGATTTGCCACTATTTCATGACTTTGATGCAATGAGTGTGGAATGGAAATGTGGACCCAAATCTTCAATATCCACCAAAGGAAATCTGTTTGCAAGTTATTGTTTTAAGAATTCCTTTACATGGACAACTACCCTTTGAAGGAGCCAACAATTATTTCCTCTTCTCAAGCCTTTCCTTCTGCCACTCCATTTCCTCCAGTTTTTGCTTTCTGTGGATTGTCTGAAAACTGAGTTTTGGGCTCTTTATGCATAGGTTTTCTCTGCATTGCCTGTAGACTAAAGTTTGGAGAAAAACATGGAATTAGATTTTTCCAAATGCTTACCAACATCTCTAGTTGGTTACTATCAGTCAGTTTGGAAGTCCTTTTAGGTGTTTATATTGATAGATACAGAGGAGTCCATGTTAAAAGATATATGCTACCACTTTTCATCTTCACTTTTCCATGACAAAGAAAAAGCGCTTTCACCATACCTTCCTATAGGAGCACTCTACAAGAACCAGTACCAGCCAGCAGTGGAGAGGCTCATCAGATCTTATTTAATCCAAATACTGATGACTATCTGTACCATAATTCAACCTACTTGCTCTGTCAGAAAATGTTTTAGACCTCCAAGAATCAGATTTCTTTATCCTAAATCCCACTAACGAAGCTCTTCAAAAACAGAATATCTTTCTCACTACTCTGCATCAGGTCAGTGGTTGTTTCAGATGCATGTCATATTTGGGCATCTTATGAAAAGCTTCAAGAAAGTGAAGCCCTTTTGATCCCTTACACCAGTCCTGTTGTACAGTGCACGATTACTAGGAAATTTATTTGCTTATGCTAAACACCAGGATGAGGATATGTTTTAAGGTTTGGTGTAGTGAATGTAGTCACTGAAAGGTTAGAAACAGTAAATGAGGTGTACAGTGTAATAACAAAGAAGATAGTAAAGCTCAAAAATTAATCTAGAACAAATTATTGGAGTAGATTTTGGAGGAGAAAGGTAACTTAATTTATCAAGCTGTAAAAAATGTTGATAGATATGGAATAGTAAGAGAAACCTGACATTTAAGAAATATGTAGATAAACAGGGTAACATAAGAGAAAACTTCCTCTTTGTCAACGGAGCTAAGTCAACAGAAATGGTAAACTCATGAGTAGTGTCTAATTGCATTTGTATTTTCATATCAATATCTCATTTCCAGGTATGCTGCAGTATACTTGACAGCAGGTATGGAGAATCTGTTGGAAGAGATGGTGTTGCAGTGCCTTCCTGCAGAAGAAGACCACATGCTCACTGCCAGTGTTTTGGAGCATGCCATTGCCAACAATGGGGACCTATGGGGTCTTCTGCAGCCTTATGCTCACCTCAATGCTGGCAGGACTGCTACAGGTAGAATATATTTTTAAGTGTTTATATCATCAATGTGCTTGCAGTTTTGTATCTCCAGATTTGTGAAGCCTAATTGTATATTACCAAGAAACATTCATTTGGCATCAACACAATAAACATCACATTGCATAGGTATACATTACAGTATATACTGCAAAAATGTATTGTCACATTGATTGTTGAAGATAAAATCCACATTGGAGAAATAAAAGAATGATTTTGGGAGCTTTATCTTTCGGCCTCTAACCTAGAATCCTCTTCAATAAAGTGACAAAAAAATTCATACGTTAAAGGTTTGGCAACAAAAATATAAGGATAGATTGGCAACATCAGGTTAGGTCGCTTGACCTGGCATATAGGATTGGGCGGGATTGACAGCAGATATAATCTCCTGACTGGCAGTTATTGTTATGACATCTGGTATCTACTGACCAAATGAATGATTGATATTTTCTCTAATGGTGTAAAGTTGGATTCTACAATTTTCCTATGGTAACTGCAATTTTATTTACAAGCAAAATTGTAGAGTCCACATATATTGCATATAGAGAAAACATGAATCCATCACTTCATGATACCAGATATCATAATACTAACTGTCAGTAAGAGAATTATATCAGGTGTTAAAACTCACCTAATCCCATATGTCAGGTCATGTGACCTAACGTAACGTTCCCAACCTATCTTTAAATTTTTTTAACAAACCTTTGATGTATATAATTTTTTGCACTTTCCTGAAGAGGATCCAATGTTATGGGCCAAAATATAAAGCTCCCAGAATTATTCTTTCATTTCTACAGTGTGGATGTATCTTTAGTACAATATATGTCAATTATTTGATTATGTAGTTTACTTTTGTATGGTACTTTTCTGTTATTAGATATTAAAGTGTTTTGTCTCTTCTGCTCTGTGCTCAGTCTGTGCATTTTCTGCAGGTATCAAACTACATTTTCATTCTTTAGTTTGAATAGAATGATAAATTTGTATTTTGTATGGTTGATTCAGTCTTATAAAGAACACTCAGAGATTCAGTAGGAAATTTATATGACAATATTTTATAAATACATTGGTTTGTCAGAAATTAGGTATTGATTATATCTCATTACTTACCTAAATGATTAGTGGGACATTTGTATTTAGCAGTAAACAAAGCTTTCTCCAGAAAATTACCCATACCTTTTTAGTCCAGTTCCCAGTAATCTTATGCTTTCACACACTGAAAACTGACATGTAACAAATTTCCCATAAACACTGAATTTAAGGTATATGTTGTTGTGAGGAAAGAAGCACCAGTTTTCAGAAAGAGTAAGGCAGCAAGAGAAAGTATTGGAATGAGATACCATAATGATTTATGTTAGGTTGAAATGTCAGAATGTGGCAGTTTAAAATAGCTTGGAGTATGGAAATATGTAACACATCTGTAACTGTAACTATAGTGAAAGTTTATCTAAGGAACCATTGATCACATACTAAGGATGTATGATGAGAAAGAACATTTTTGATAATATGTTACTTTTCAATAAAGAGCAACAGTCATTTATAAGTTAAATTCTTTATGTGATCTTGTAAAGTTTAACATCTAAGTACCATTTTCATACATACATTATTTCCAGTTTTATCAACATGAACAGTCATTCATTATTTAATGGCCATTCAGATTTACTCTATTTTCTTTGCACAGGAGCACTCTGTCTGCCACGCTGGGCTAGCACTGGTAGCATTGAGGCTGCCTCAGTCAGCAATTCCTCTACAGGTGGTAGCAGAGGCACTGGAAGCAGTACCGGATCAGCAGGTGCAACAGGAGGAACAGGAGTCTCAACTACTGCCTCTGGAGGAAGTGAAGGGATAGGAAATGGAGGATCAGTAAGTAATAATAATGGCCCCCAGCCCTCACGATGTTCATCAAGTGTAACCCTAACTCCAGAGGAGCACACCAGAAGTAGCAAGGTAATGATGCTTGTTGTGTCTTGTGTTTTCCTGTTTGTGAAATATCCATCAATCAGTGCATGAAGAAATTAACAATATTTGAATTATCGTTGGCTCTGTCTTAGAAGTCAATACATATTTTTTTCAAATCTAACATTCAGGTCAGTACTGAAATACTAAGAGCAGTAACTAATAATCATGTGTTGCACTTATCAGAATAATACATAGGTCAGATACTTACAAAGATCTGGTAAATGATTAAAGAAAAACTACCATCCCATCTTGTAGTTAACTTTCCAAAGACAGGAACAGAAATAGGAGCTAGGAGAGGACATTCCCTCAAAGGTTCAGATTGGGGTGTTTGAGTATGCATGTTTGTAAACAGGATGAATAGAAGAGAATGGTAGTTGCTAAGTTAGATGAGAAAAATCTAGATGTTCTGGCTCTGAATGAAACATAACTGAAGGGGAAGAATGGTTTGGGAATGTCAAGGGGATGAAGTCTGGGGTCAGTAAGAGGACAACAGCAAAAGAAGGGGTGACAGTTCTGGTGAAGAATGACCTGTGGGACTGTGTGAAAGCTTGTAAGAAAGTCATAATGCACCTAGGAGTGATAGAAATGAAGATGAAATTTGTATCTCTTGGTAGGAGTTGAGTGGGTATTTTGGCAGTTTTGATGCAAGGGACCTAATTCTGTTGATAGGGGAACTAGATACAATAGTAGATGGGTATGATCAGAAGACAGAGGATTCCCATTGTAAATGAGAATGAGGGAAGACTTATCAAGTTGTTTTCTGAGAAGAGAATGTTGAAAAAGAATACAGGCTTAAAAAAGTGCAATCATAGTATATGTGGGTCTGTAGGGTTGGGAGTCATTGTTTGTTAATATGTGCAGATTAACAGTCATGCTAAGAACTTGGAAGTGAATTTGCTGAGAGGCAGCAGGTTGAATGCCTGAACCTCTTTTTTGGTGGGAGTAAGTGTGAAAGTTTGTGATGAATTCAAGAGGAAAATAACTGAACTGTGTGAAAGAATTGCAGTACTGAGTGGGTTGGAAAGAGATGCTTTTTTGGTAAGATACTAAGGGAGATTGATTGAAGAATGACATAGGGTGTGGGTTAAAGAAAGCAGGGAAGTGGAAGAGGATTGGAAGAATTTTAGAGGAGCAGTACTTAAATGTGTGGATGAAATGCATGGCATGCAGAAGGTGGGTTGTAGAGGTATGAGAAAGGGTCATGATTGATGGAATGAGGAAGTTAAATCATTGGTGTGATAGAAAAGGGAGGTGTATGGATGATATCTACACAGAAGAGTGCAAATGACTAGGAGTACAATAGAAAGTGCCAGGAGCATAAGAGAAAGGATTGGGAGTTGAAGAAGGAAGCAAATTGAAGATAAGGTGAGAGAGCATTAGATGTGAGTCAGAAGGTAGAAAAAGGGACCATGGTCTTGGGAGCACTAAGGATCATGTGGAAAGAGGGATCAGAAAGGAGGGTGGATGTGTTAGTGATGAAAATGCCTGAGGATGAATGTAGTGCAGACTGAATGATCATGTAAGGAATGACAGAGACAGAGAGAGGTGTGGCAGTAAGTATAACCCGACTGAGAAGGCCTGTCAAGGTGTGCTTAAACGGTTTAGGCATATGGAATGGTTGAGTGAAAAAGACAGAGGGTGTATGAATCTGAAGTGGAGGAAGCAAGGGCAAGACTGAGAAAGAGATGGAGGGATGGAGTGAAAATAGCTCTAGGGTATCAGGACTTGAGCTGACAGAAGTGCATGAGGCATTCAGTGGATTTGATGAATTAGATTGATGTAGTATGTGGTAGGTGATATGCTGTCAGTCAACTGAACCAGGGGAAATCCATTGTTCATTTGTTCCTAATGCAACCTCACTAAGGCAGTTAAGGGAATTAGGTATAGATAACATACAAATCAGAGATGATTTTAGAAACTTTTTTCCTTAGACACTGGAGCAATCACTACTGACAACTTGTGTTGGCTCTTTGGCTGAATTAAGTGAACTACTAAGTCGAGTAGCCCCGCACCACCACCGTGCTGCCAACAGCAACTCACCCACACGTGCTCAGGTCAGTGCTGTTGTTTCTCATAATTCAACATCTGCAGCTATAATGATTTAGCACAGTAAATTTTTTAGGTAACAGGTGGTCACTTTCATCTGTTCTAATACTTTATTGAAAGTAATCTTGTAATCTTGTCAAATATTTTATTATACTTTGTGATTATCTGGGACTGTATAATGGCAGATATTCTTACATATGATTGACTGCTGAAACTTATTTCTGAAAATACTAGATCTAAGTGTTCAAATCATAAAGTGATACAGTAGCTGTATTTAAAGTGGTACATCTCATATTGCATCCACTTTTGAAATATGTAATACTTTCTCAGTAATACTGCAGTATTATTTGTATAATTTGCCTCAAGTGATCATACTGAATTACCAAAAATCCATTGATTTAGGTATCAGCTGAAACTGTCTTACATATTCTCAAGTCTTTCATTATCTTTTACTACAGGTAACTTGGGGACCATCTGCCTTGCATGCTCTTTTCTACTTCATGAGATGCAGCCAGCTGGAACATGCTGAACATGCCTCCCGAGCACCAATCCAAGAACTAGTGTATGAGAGACCATACATTGTGCTGCCACCCCTCTTAGAGTGGGTAAGGGTGGCCACAGCTCACACTGAACATCGTCACTCCACTGTTGTCGATAAAGATGATGTCATGCAGGCGGCTAGGCTCCTACTTCCAGGGGTCGATTGTCCTGTGAGAATGATTGGGTAAGATGTAAACCAGGAATAAGTACTGTACTGTTGAATGCTCGGTCAAAATTATTACAGGTACCCTAAAAATCATTATTCATACAACTTTGATTAATAGGTTAAAAGGTGAGATATATAATTTAGAGAAGACAGGAAAATTCCCTAAAGTGGCTGATGATGGTGTGAACTGTACTGGAACAATACAATCCTGCACAGTGTCTTATAACCCAACATGACTATGCTGTCTTTTCTGATTGACAGGTATGAGGAACTTATGTGTCCTCGACGGCAGCTTGATGAAATGGAGTGTGCCAAGAAATTCAAAGTTGACCTTGCTTTCAAAATGCTTTCATGTGGTCGAACTGATCTTGTGCCTCATGCTCTCCAGCTACTGCCAGCTACCAAGGTAATCATATATTGATGACAACATCCATGTCTATATCACAGTGATGACTATAGACCATTATTCTTAGCATGTGATGATCATTGTCAAGTTGCATGATATGTATTTGGTGAAAATATAAACTGTAAAGGTAAGGCTGTTGACATTATCTTGTTAAAAGGAAATTAAAAAAAAACCTCCTTAATGGCTGATGCCTAATAATATTTTGACATCTTTATCAACCCAAGGTTAATACCGTCAATGAGTATGGACTAACTCCACTTATGCTGGCATGCATTCGTGGTGATGAGCCAATGGTGAACATGTTACTAGATGCTGGTGCTGATGTAGATGCTGAAACACCTCCAACTGGCCCTGCGTACCTCATGGCCAACCCAGAGACACAGCACTGGACAGCCCTTACTTATGCAGCAATACACGGGCATATCAGCATAGCAAAAACGTTACTTGAGAAGGGTGGTAATGTTGAAGGTGGCGCAAGGCTTGCAGAGGAAAAGTGTACCGAAACACCTTTACAGGTAAAGAGCATCTGAGATTAGTGACTCTTTTCAGTGTAATTTTAACAACAGCAATGTCTCTAGTTGTACTGAAAAATAACCACTGCCATCACTATAATAGTAATGATGTTAATTTTGGGACTGCAAACATTATACATCACTATAATAGTAATGATGTTAATTTTGGGATTGCAAACATTATACAAAGCAAAAAACTAATAGAGTTATTCTGTTCCTCATAGCTGTCAGGGTCAGTAAAGATGGAGCAACATAGGTAACAATTATGGTCAAACATCATTTTCTTCAGCAGTTTTTAGACATATACGGTCTCCTTAGATACAGAGAAAATATGATTTGATTTATCTTTGTACAATGAGTAATATTTCTGAATCTTGTGGCACCTGTTACATATGTAAAATCATTGATATTATTGCTTTTGGTTGCAAGTTGTTCTTGGTAAAACAAACTTAGTTCTTACAATGTTGATATGTGGAGAACTTGGTAAAAACTTTTAAGATGTTGATTTATAATTTTTTTTCGTTTATGGGAATTCATTTATATCAAGCATAGCGTGTTATTCATAGTAAAGTGATACTAAGCTCTTGAAAAATTACTTTCAAGGTACAGAAATTTATGACTTTCCTTTAATACAGGTTGCTGCTGCTGCTGGTCACACAGATATGATGACACTTCTCTTGTCTTATGGTGCCAACCCTTACCTCTCCACACTCATGAAGGACTCCCTCTGTTACTCCGGTGCTGCCCAGCGTGGCTGTTATGCTGCCATTGCTGTTGCTGCAGCTCATGGACAAAAGACCATCCTGCATAAGCTCTTATCACAACCTCAGGTACAGGATCTCGACAAGACAGCTAAATAGACAAGACAATAAACAGCAGAAGTTTAGATGTATTGTCACTAATTTTTTGGATCAATTTTGATAGATAGTAAACCATATTTTCATTTATGGATTTAACAAGGGAACATTTAATAGATAATGGTATTTTAAGAATTTGACCTGAACATATCAATTGGAAGGTTTAACTGATTTTAACTTGACTATATTTACATGTACATATCTATTCGTAATTACCAGTATTTACAATAAGGGGAGGGAATTGTACACTCATTGGGCCCCATCTTTTGAGCTTCCTTTACTATCATGCAACTTTCTGAGCTTCATTATATTGTGTGCATTTGCAGTTTCATAACTAGGCTTATTTTATTTATCCACAACTCTTACTACAGAAGTGTATCTGTACACCTTTTCAACTGAGATTCATGCATAGTTTCATACTGTTTTCTGTAGTTGCTTATATTTTTATCCACCTCATTCTATTTGTTAATTTATAATTTTTTTATGTAGCATGCATCAGCCAGAGAGGTTCTATCACTGGAAGAAATTCTGGCAGAAGGAGCTAATGGTAATACATGTGACCGAGATCGACGACTTGGGCGTCAGGTTTGTATCATAGATGACCCTGTTGGACGAGGTAGTGTAGCTTCCTCAGATTCTCAGGTTGTGAAGTTGACAAAGCAGCAAATCAAGACACTTCAGGAGGCAATGTATCATTCAGCAGAATCAGGACACCTTGGTAAGTTGTGCAGTTAGTATATTCAAAACAGCACACAAAATATACACATTTCACAAAGTTTGCATTTCTGCTTATAGCAATACATATCCTGTTATAATATGATTACTTTACAGCAGCCAGAAATTCATATACTTCATATCAAATATGTGATTAAAGTTTTTACTGGATGTTTTGTTATGCCAGAAATGACTCTGGACTTGAGAAATTTGGGAGTTCCGTGGACACTACACTGTTGGATGCACACACTGGCAACTGCACATGAGCACCGTCTTGAGTCCATTATTGACCAGCTACTGCAGGACTTTCTGCAGGTTTGGCCAGATGATTACTCAGCTCAGTTTGTTGATGAATGCTTGCCGTTACTCTTCACCATCTTCAGATACAGCAAGGTTAGTCTTAGAGGATGTTTCTGTACTTTTATTATCAAGACAGAAACCGACATTTTCCATCCCCATATATTTCATAAGATAGGTAGTGTAAGGAGTTTTCAAAGGATCGAAAATTTTTTTACTGTTGCTGGAGTAATAAAGAGATAAAGCACTGAAATGAAAGTAGTTTAGGGATGATATTCCTAAATACTTAATATACTGACATGTATTTTATTAATTTTGTCATAATTTTTGATATCTTTGTGGTATCTACAGAATGAGGGCACATCTCTTCTACTAGCTGATATCTTCTCTTCTTGCTATGGGAAAGAACCTATAAAAGAAATTCGTGACACTTCAATTTCTGGTGGAGCTCGGATTGACCCAAAGTTTGTCAACAACCCAGAACTTTCAGATGTCCAGTTCCGAGTTGAAGGTCGTGTGTTTTATGCTCACAAGATTATTTTAGTAAATGCCTCCTCAAGATTTAAGCAGATGCTAAGCTCCAAGTTCTGTGAAGGAAACCCACCAATTGTCCAGATTCATGATATCAGATATGACATTTTTGAGGTAACATGAAATGGAATTTTAAAATAAGATAGTGTGCTTTAAAATAAAAATAATTTGTGTTCATCCATAATATATCTTTGAAATCCAGGCTTTTAGCCAGAGAATTAAAATTCATATATCTTTACATGAGAACCATTGCCAGTGACTAAAGAAATGATTTTGTCAGCTTAAGAAAAACTCCTTCAGTGATAGACAATACCTAGCATTTAAAATGACACTTGTTTTCTTCTTGTAGTTGGTGATGCAAAGCCTTTACAAAGGTGGATGTGAAAATCTAGAGGTGGAAGCTGGAGATGTGTTGGAACTAATGGCAGCAGCCAACTTCTTCCAACTTGATTCTCTTTTGCGCTACTGCGAGTCTCGCTGCTCAAAACTAGTACACCTCGATAATGTAGTTTCTATGTATATCCATGCTAAGGTAGGTTACAGACAGTATTGGATGTTGTTAATCAAGAATGTTCATATTTATATGATAACTGAACTGAATGCATAAAACATGTTGAATCACATAGATAGAATTTATATCCATGCACCATAAAGTTGACTCATTTTAGTTTTATGAATAGGATAGGAAACATAAGAATGGAATATTTACTACAATTTTGGTTGTTATGAAATTTTAGTATTATCATAGTTATTTGATTTTTTATTTTTGTGCAGGTTTATAATGCAGTGCAACTACTTGAATACTGCCAAGGCTTCCTTCTCCAAAATATGGTTGCTCTGTTAACTTATGATGACTCTGTTCGCCGTCTTATTTTTGGCAAGAAACTACACAACCATGATGTCTTGGCTGGTCTTTTGCTCACCCTTCAAGCACGCATTAAGGCACGTTCATCTCCGCGTGCTGGAAAGAAATGAACTTATGGAACACAAAAGTGGAATAAATTGAAATGTATCTCCCATTATTGTTCTCTAGAGCTGTAAACTGAATATAAGGTGGCCACTGTTTTGTAGAAGAATATGAAATTGCCATCTGGGAAGTTACAGCTGTACTGAAAGTATGAGATTGATATCTCAAAGCCATATGGCTAAAAAGACACACAAATCTGCTTTTTTATCTTAAAGATATACATATCTGTGATGTTCATTATAAAGATATTTCACTCTGCTTCAGTTATCAAGCAGATGTCAGATGACCATGACCATATGCTGTCAAAATATTGGATTAGTTCTTCCACCTGCCAGCAAGTCAGTGATCACACGGAGGTTCACTCTATTGTGTGCACCAATATGAAGAATCAGCCTATCCTATCCATAACTAGATGATGGTTGAATCTTCTTTGTGCAACCGGATAAGGTATTGGTATATCTCTTGTGCAGCTAAAAGAAGGCTCAATGAGAGGCCAAATCTAAACACTATATTAGTTTCCTTAAGTCTTTGGCTCCTTAAGGCATGGTCTTTTCTTGAACAACTTGTTACTGATCATGTTTAGGTTTCACTAACACCCAACAACAGCCAGCTTTAAGCTCAGTGTACTTTTATTCCACTGAAGTTTAAAGGCTCAAATTTCTCTATATTCTTTACTTCTAAAAGCTGGTCAGTTTAAAGTTCTTTCAAGTTTCTTGTCCATAGTATAATGGTCATGTATTAAAGATCTGTTTTATTTCTATGTTGACAAGATTGGAATCTGGTATCAATCTTTTCCGTATCAAAAAACTTGTTACTTTAAACTTTCAAAGAAGAAAACAACAAAATCTGGCTTTCAATTGTATGGTTTATTTTCTGTGCCTGTTTTATGATAAAACCAACAATAACCAGAATCGTGATAAGTGCTGTATCTCTGTGCTTGCTAGATAAAGCCTAGAGCATTTACTGTACACTATTTTCAGATAATTTCTTACTTCTTTCACTGGCCAAGTGCTGTGTAGAGTTGAAGGAAGTTTACCCATTTTGCCAAAATACATGCATTTTGTATTCTTTATTTCATAAGGATGAATCATAACCCTAAACTGTCTGATAAGGGCTAGTCAAACTTATACTAGCCAAATGAAGAGACATTTGAACTAGAAATGACTAAAATATGAACTCAGAGATGACATCAAAGATGTTCCAGTTCAGATATAAAAACACTGTTTTCAAATGCTTAAAATATCTGACTCCATATATCAGAAAGAATGGTGTTAACAGAATGGTAATGATTCATTATCATTTCGATAATTACTATCTTGTTAACATTACTGTGGATAGGTGTGAAGTGCTGCAATTTATGTATAAAGTGAAACTGACTGCATTTTTCACAAATGAGAATTGAAAATCTTGAAGACAAAATCATATGTAATATTCAGAAAATGGTTGCAGATTAGATGAATCTGTAATTGGAGATAAAACTACAGGAACATTCACTGTACTTTGAATGAAAACTGAAGAAGAGTGCATCCAAAACTCAACCTCAGGTTGCTGATCAGGAGTTCTTTAGTGTTTTATTGTATTTTCCGTGAAGATTTCGCAGTGATCTTTTACAGATATTCCGGTGGCTCTAAATGATCTTGTATATGATCCAGAACTTAAGTGAACAGTACACCTGTCCAGTATTTTGGATTTGTGCCAAATATTGTGCCAATTTGTGAAATACTTCTCTGACAGAAAAAAGTTTTGGATTTCTTGTTCAAAACACTGTGACAGTAATATAAACTGATTAAAAAACAGTGATCCATTAATGACTGGTGACCATGCCACCGTTGATTGGCAAGTCTAAATGCTCAGTAGATCTATGATGTCAGTTTAGTTAATTTAATGGAAATGTCATAAACTGTTGCAATATAACCAAAACTGACTATTTTGGTGCTCCTCTATATAAGTATGCCTCTCTGGGATCCTAAACAAATTTTTCCATTTCACATTCATACTGTACTTGGAATTGTTAAAAAATTGACATGAAGTCTTGATTCTTGCATCATAGTCAAGGAACCATTGTTTTTGTTACTTTTCAGCTGTTGGAGTATAACCCATATTATGTTTACCATCATATGATATGAATATTATCTGCATTACACATAACTTTGTCAGAGTTAATTTCGGATTTCTGTGCAAAAATTCTAATGTCAGTTATGATTATACAAGAGGAAATCTCGAAATTAGCCGCCCAAGTTTCTATTTAGTGAGGATAAAACAACACATTTTATTGTAAGTGTTATTATTTGCTTTTTAACAGCATCTTCATGTTTCTTTAATTTATCCTAACCGGATTTTGGTTGTCTCCATCAAGTAGACATGTAGTCCTCATATAATTTCAAAATTGTTAGTAATCTTTCCCAAATATTTTTATCACAGGGTAACATAATTAATATCTGATGTAAACTCTAAAGAAAATGTTGGCTTTACTACATTTACCTTTGTATAATCATAATTTTATAATATTATATGATGAAATGTATAGTGCAATTCAGAATTATATATAAAGAGAATGACTGAATGATCTGTAAACTAAATTTCACATCAATACAGAATGATAGAAAGCTTTTTATAGTTTAATATCGCCCATTGCGATAACATTTATTCCGTGTAAATCTTATCCATTTACCAATTCTTATACCTCATCAAGCTTCAGATGCCCCTCAAAATTGTAAATATGCATAGTCTGCTATCATTTGACTCTGCTACCCCTCCCCCCACTGTTGTACAATACCACTACCTCAGGTCTACGTGTGTCGTCCTGTGTGTCTGTTTGTCTGTTGTTGTTGATGTTTTCTGTACATAGTATTCACTGCCAGCTAGAATTCTACAAGTGCCAAGCAGTTCTTTGCTTAACTGATGCACTGAATATGACAAGTGCTCAAGCATTCCTGTTACTACCTGCTATATATAAAGCAGTTTGTACATAAATTAACTAGTAATTTTACTTTTTTGTTTTACCATAATTATATAGCATTTAAGCTTTGAATTTCATTACAAATTATTCAGTCTTCTTTATTGGATATTCATTTTTTTCAGCATTTTCATTTCTTAGTAATTTCAGTTTACAGTTAGCACTGCAGCAGAATTTCATAAAACATCTTCATTAGCTTTCCAGTTTCTCATGTGCTAATTTCATTTTAACCATATAATAGAACAAAGCTATCATTTTCCTGAACTCGTATTACATATCCCACTATCAACAACATTAAGCCTTACCATTTTACGTTCTTTTCCAGGGGATGTTTTTCTCCTAAAATTTGTTGGAATACTTTGTAAGCTGGCATAAGGTTTGGTGTTGCAATGCAATAAATTGATATGTAAGGGCAAGCTATATCTTAGTCAATAATCAGTTATATTTTAATGAACCACTACAGTATTGCATTACAGCTGGTGCACCTGTTAAATTTTAGCCAAGTTGGCCTGCATTTCTGGTTTATCTGTCATTTATATAATTCTAAGAAAGTCAAAACATCAGAATTGCTACAGCTCTGTATTCTTATAACTACACACTCCTTGACCATGTAACCTCACTGTTACCATATCTTTTCATATCGTTCCTTGGGGAGATTAAATCACAAGCTTTATTTTAAGGTCATGTGTTTTACAGATTGTCGATTATTTTTATAAGATATAAATGTATTAAGTCCAGATTTAGAAAAAACAAATCATAAATTATTCATGATTTACATATTATTTAATCCTCCCAGACTCATACAAGTTCCTACATTAGCCTTCTACAGTTTCAGCTCAGGTGCTCTAGCATTCTTTGTTCCACATTTTACACTTAACATCAAAAATGCATTCAAGCCATCATATTTTTTTACATATATTTATTATTCTGTATCTCATGTCCTTGGGGTAAAATAATGACTCTTCTGTTGTAAATTCCTTCATAGTGATCAGATGCATTGTTTATGTTTATTGCTTCTCAAGAAATTGCATTTTTTTTTTCTTTAGGTCTGTGCTGATTATTCTCAAGGTGTACAGTGATGGTGCACATTTTTCCTAAACAAAAGGGATATAATGTACAATATATGAATATAAGGACCTATGTATGATATCTTGGTGTCCTATATGTAATTAGTTTTTTAAGAGTTCTGTTTTATAATGAGCTATATATAGGATATTTTTAGGTTCATTTTTACTTTAGTATAAACCTGAACCTATTGGAATTTTATTGCAGTATAGTCATAATACAGTTTATCACCTATACTGATTTACTTCCCTTTTCATACTGTAATGCAGGATTAGTGTGCAATGATCATCGATCAAGAATGTCTGCATGTGCACAGTTGTATCACCTCTGACTTAGCAGCAGCAGTAGGTTATGGTGTCAAAACTTTGATGATACATGACCAACAAATGCCTTAATGGTACCTCCTCCCTCAATGGAGACAGGCTAAGATATAAACACCCACTGATATGCTCTAAAAGTAATAAGCTCTAAGTTAAGTGGTGTATACGTACTGTCCAATAAAATAACCAAGATACGTTACGTTTTATTTCATATCACGAGGAAAACAGTCTTATACCTGGGAAAGTAGCACTAATGAGAAAATGTTATGTATCAAAGTGGATCAGTCTAGAAAAGTGCAAGTAGATTATCATAGTCTCTACCTCTCTCTCATTTGAACATTCAACTGATCGTCACAACATAGTGCTATATTATACTACCTTCTTAACTAACGATCTTACTCTGGCCATGCTGATGTAGCATATCAACATTTATTAACCTGAGTAGCCATAAAAGAACGAGAAGCAATTATTGTATAATCCTTCCCCACCAGGAGTAATATAAGCATGGTAAGTAAATTGGGCTGGAGCTCATAGTCCATCTTTATGATTGTCTTTTTAACAAATAGTGAAGGGTTGCATGTCTTTGGTGATGGGATGCATGACACATCCACATTCATCATAATTTCTAACTTTCCCGTAAATATTTTCTTCAGGCATATCAGACCTGTAAGGTATTCTTTTCTGTTTCTCATCTGGTGTGTTGCCGTTGGGTAGGGAGAGAACCTTTCCTTTGCTATTCCTTTCTTTTACTGCTTTTACAGATACTTCATCTTGTTTTGTAGTGTTAAGGCAAGACCACCTCGCTTGCGCCTTAGACTTATGTGGTCTCTGCACCTATGTAACTCTCTTTTTCTCTCTCCTCTCTCTCTATACAAGGATGAGTGACTGGGTCTCAAGAAAAAGCAATATGTGGTTTTAAATGGTGAAGCCTCATAACCAGCTGAACTTAGCAGGTAGGAATCACAATGATAAGTTCTCAACCTAATTGTATATATATATATATATATATATATATATATATATATATATATATATATATATATATATATATATATATAT
>JAYMFT010368216.1:0-22000 GCA_038088735.1 Panulirus argus
ATAATAATAATAATAATAATAATAATAATAATAATAATAATAATAATATTAATAATAATAATAATAGTAATAATAATAATAATAATAATAATAATAATAATAATAATAATAATAATAATAAGGATAGTACTATTCATACAAATATGTACATATGAGTATTATGCCATACGTATGCCAAAAATATATTATATTCAAAATCATACCGTAACACTATACTGAACCATGCCAGAAAATCCCAACTACAATTCCAGTACAAGTGCCGTTCCCTGGGTGAGAACCTTTACTAAAGTGAAATGTACAAGAGAGCGACCATAAACGCCGAGCCGGGAGAGCAACTCTTATTTCATGTCTTTAGCGCAGCTTAACTTTGTATGCAATTACTGGATGATGGCGAGTGAACTATCGGAAGAGGATATCAGTTGCATTATTTCGTAACACGTTATGAAAAATACAATCGTTATACGATGTGGAACATGTTATCATGATATGATGTCGAGCAAGTTATCATAGTATGACATTGGCCATGATATTATAACACAAAGTCGAGCATGGTTTCAAAAGACGACGTAGAGGACATCTTGGAGGGAAGAGAAGAGGAGCATAGATATTCAGTGAACCGGACTGCATATTCCACTATAAAAAAGTTGAGATTTTCAAGATTCTTTGGGAAATACTCAAGCAAGACCTGGGAATTACTGTATTCCTACAGAAACAGCGCAACACGAGAGCAGGGAGAACCCAGTAGAGTAAAGGGTGAAGGTAAGATGTACAGAGCAATGAGGGAACCACACCACAGAGCACGGATGACTTGCACACAAACACAGCAACACCCAAGTTGCTTTTCCAGCTGAAAGTAGTGGAAGGAAAAAGCAAATGTGATCTTAAATTTCACTTGGAACAAAAGTTGGATATTGGTAAGGGTGGAGGCAGCAAGACTACCAGGGAGATGGAAGGAGGGTACTTGCCTGGAATGCCTGTCTGGCATGATCTGCAAACCTTCTGCTCAACACCTCACCCTTAGAGAGCAGATAATCGTGGCGAGGCGAGTGACATGATCCTCATGCAGCAAAAAACACAATGGTGAGAAGCATCTCTCTCTCAGGATACCCTAGCAATGCTCTAACATCATCATTCTTTGGCAAAAGAAAAAGAAAATTGTCCAATAGAAAAGAGAATGGTACATCGCCCTTCTTTGTGGGACGTTCTATAAGGGTCGGTACGTTTTGTGGTGGCGCAGTTTCCAGTCTCATAAACAAACAGTGTGCATTTTACTGCAGAGTTCAGTATTTCATACATAGCCACTGTATACATACCAGATCTAACCTCTTTTCTGGAAGTAAACTATACCAAATCATAGCAGTTAGGTGCTGAGGAAGGAATGGTTATCATGGCCTGAAAATGATCGTGTTGGAAATATCAGAAAAGAAAAAAGCGCTCCTTGTCCATTGTATGTAATTTCCAGAACGTTTTTAAGGCTTCCGCTCCACTCCGACAGGAGGTCCACAGAGAGCCGGCCAGGGTTTTGGGGCGGACCGTGTGACGACTCCTGCCACAGGCCACCAGCTGCCGTACTGTCCACACGCTCACCACAAATACTTTCATCTTATTATACACATTCTTTACTGTTTCATGTTTACCACACTCTTCCTCGACTGGGGTCTCTCTCTCTCTCTCTCTCTCTCTCTCTCTCTCTCTCTCTCTCTGTGTGTGTGTGTGTGTGTGTGTGTGTGTACACAGATACACCCTTTCCTAAATTTTCTCGTAAAATATAGATGACATAAGACTCCAGGCAGTCTAGGAGACATAACGGAGTGGTGTGCACGAGCAAAGCAAACATTGCAAGTGCAGACATGCACCTACCTGTCTAGAGAGAGGCACGTCAGCCCACACCTGCTGGAGTTGAAGTGTCTTACGCGAGTGAAGAAATCTCGTCAACTGTGAAGAAGAAAAAAAGTATTGTAGGATTTCTCTTAATGGGAACTGCAATTCTGGAATATTTAGAAATGTTTGATGTCATTATCTGCATGAAAATTCTAGGATTCTTCTTTATTAGTAGAATGGAGCCCTGAAGAAATCTATTTACCTTTCATGAAAATGAGGAAAAGGTGAGTATTCAATAATGATTTGTTAATAACTTTTAGTAACCTCTATAACTGTGCTGGTTAGTGTTTGTAATGACAGTGATCTCTGCACCAGCGCTCGTCATTACGTGTACTCGGCTACGGTAGCTTTCCTGATCGAGGACGTCCTCGTAGTTCGAACGCAACATCACCGACCCGAGCGAGGAAGGGCGTCTCGTGGCACCACCAGGCAACAGACACGTTACCAACCACACTGTTTGTTTTACTTTTCCTTGTTTCTCATCGTATCACTTATCATTGTTCTAGAAAATTCCGGTACAATAAGAAAGTTACGGTTTTAGACGATCTCTGAGAGCAAGTTGCAAGCAGAAAACTGTTAAATCAAGGATGTCACTATACACACATTACTAAGGACAACATAATTCACAAACATTCACACTTAACTATTATCTTGCGTTTCGTTGTTTGACCTTGCTGATCAAGAATGAAATCGTGAAGAAATTCAGATGGGTAAGAAGTGAACCTGTCGATACAGCAGGAGTGTTTGAGTATCTTAAATGAGTCCATACGAGGCGACCACCGACACCAGCGCACAGCAGCGAGCACAATGTAAACAAACATTTCTCTAATGATTTTGTGAAGTTTACAGTGTGAATTTCTAGTTTAGCTCCAGCCTTAAACCTTCTGCCACCCTCCCTCCACACGTTATGCAAATGTTCATCAACTGACCCTTGTTAAGTTTAGTGGTGTGAACAGCCGTTTCTCTTTACAGCATGTACCTTCCTTTGCCATGCCAATATATCGCATAGTGCTGCTTAGCAGCTTGTCTCACAGTTTGCTAGCCCATTCAACAGACTGGTCACCTGAAGGGCTTGCAGTCCTCCCTTGTCGCAAACAGATTCTCTGTCATCACTGGCCAGACTCGGAGTTCTCTTTGCGTCAGACGCCCTTATTGAAAAATACCGTTATGAGAAGATTACTTCTCCCCACACCGGTTCCTCTTCCGTGGTGACTGACTGAACCCTACTTACGTCAGCTCCCGTAGTCATCCCTACGCGCAAATCAGTGATGAACAGTCTGCCATATCTTTTTTCTGTATTCCATTAGGATATAACTGTTACCTCCAGCCCCGTTCAGCCCGAGTCTCTGTAGATCATCTAGTTCTGTTCCATTTTCATCACCTGCTCTTGTTCACTACTTTCTCAGAACTCGCCAAATATACCTTCCCCCTTTTTCATGTAAGACTCATTTCTCCAGCCAATAATGAGAAGGGATAATCATAATTCTAGCCTCCTACAGACCCTTATTGTTTCACTGGGTCGTGAACAGACAGTACCTTAATCCACTACAGTTATAACTCTTGAATACAACAAAGCCAAGGCTCCTTGTACGGAAAAGAACAGACCTGATTTCGTCTTATACACCTGAAAACAAGGTCCTGAAACGCTAATACTTTCCTAGACCCGGTTTATGTAATATTTAACCTTCTCTACTACACAAACTGGATGATGGAACCCACATAGCTCTACGGAGCTGGCATAATACAGTAAACACCACTGAGCCTCAGTCTTTGGGAAGCATCTCTGAAATTTGATAGGATTCAGAGAGCTTCTAAGTTTCAGAAGGCTTCAAGAAACCCTTGCGAACTTTAAAAGTACTGAATAAGCAACTCTGATTTTCAGAAGGCTTGAGAAATCTCTTCTAAATCGCCAGGTTTCAGAAAGCACCTATGTGCTCCAGCAGCATTTAGTAATCACCTAAGTTTTAAAGTGCTCCAGGAAACACTCCTGGGATTTCTAAGACTTCCAGAATGATATATGAGCTTCAGCATAAAGACTTTAATATTGTATTTAGTGTCCATATTAGGGTGTTGTGAAAGGACGTAATGTTTTCGAAAATTTTCTTTGGTTACCATTTTCTTCATCCTTCCTTTTCCCATAACTGACAATCACTCACTCAGACCATCAAAACATGGTTTGTTTTCGCAGAGCTCACCCACGCTCGTGGCTGCCGTGTCTGTGTAGCGCGTTCAGAGCCAAATGTGGGGACAGTGATTATAAACAGTAAAGCCAACCTCACAGGAAACATCTCGAGTCTTGCAGCAGCAGCAGAACTAAACGTGACTTGCGAAATTTGCCTTTGATACATCTGTGCATTCATCATAACTTGTCACATCCAACGTCACATCTGTTCCCAGGACGCCACTCCATAACCAATAGTGACGAACTTTGAGGAAGCAGGGCATAAAGACCAAAACAGCCTGGGTCTCGAAGAACCATCTATCATATCTGGTAAGCGAGCACAATGAACCTTCAGCATCCCTGGATAGGGACTATGATGGCCTAAGTCTGCCAGAACTTGCACCATCAGACAATCAATCAGCCTCAGAGTCACCAAAAGCCCCGTGATTAATGTGACACTGCAGATGGTCCTGATACTGATTACGGTAAGAAAAGAAAAATTCAATCTCAGGACACCATTACTGCTAATGTTACTGGCTAAACATAGTACTCACTTCTTTCTTACTCTCTTCATACATAAAAAAATCTTTCTCTTCTCCTCCTTCCTTGCATCTTCCCCAGAGTTGTCCTGGTACAATGGACGTAAGAACATTAAACGCTTGTACATATGTGAGGCTCCACAATGAAAGTTGTGGTTAACCTCGGCGTCTGGAGGCAGGAACTCATCATGGTATTCAGAAGGACTCCCTCTCCTCCTTCCAAAGATGAAGACAATAACACGTACGTGGCCACTGCTTGCAGTCTCTCCTCCACTGGGGTCCAGCCACTTTTAGAAAGAGAGAAAGGGTTGTCCGGCACGATCATCCATCCACGTTAGTTTAAAATCAAAATTTCCATTGCGTTGTATATTCTCTTCCCAGTATACGTATGTTGACGGATGTGATATCTATCTATTGCAAGACGATTAACAAATTCCTCTCACATACAACGGCCAGGAAAGTTTTTAGATATATTGGTTCTGAGCAGGAAAGTCACCAGCCGCGGCAGACGCATCAAGCTTAGCCACAGACGACCACAGCGGCGAGATATTGAATCAGACGTCATAGTCGCATTATGTTCTTGCCTGGCGGGTGGACCTTCTCTGGCCACGACTCCGTTTTTAGCAAGCGCGTCATGTCTTCCGTCGTTGCCCAAAATATTTCAGAAGCATCCGTCGCATCAGGTCATGGGTCTCTTCACACCTACCCTCCCTGATGCTGTGTTACCCTCATCTCCTAGATCCCATCTCGTCTGTAGATTTCTTCTTCATGTAATATTGGATTAATGATATTCCATTACCCTTCGCTTACTAACGACCTTCGGATAATAAAGAACTATAAACAACTCACAGACGTGAACTTTACATTCGTCATTCCCTATGCAGTGCTGGCCCGGCCGGCCTCTTTCACTAACTCAGTGTCCTATCCATCTCCGTCGCATTTGTCCAGCGATGGTACACTGGGGAAAACTTGTTATCTGAATTATTCACAGTAAGATATTAGCCACATGTCACCGACGAGACAATTTCCAATACTTATCCTCTTTGACGACGCTCACATGGCATCATCTCCCTACATCAGTATTCTGGACGGACTGCAACAAACAAAATCTCTTGCAATCATCACATCTCAGAATTTTTCATTTTCACGCCAAGTTTTGGATGGTCTCTGTGCCTGATATATTTTTTCTCTTCAGCTGCTTCTTCTCTTCAAGAATCATCTCCTTCCTCACGTTCAGGGCGGTACATTCCGATGCGTCTTGGAACCAGATGACGATATCTAGGATTAAGTTATGAACCTAAGAGAATGTCCGGCACTTTCTTCCGTTCTCCCTCCTCTTTAGATGCATCGTCCAGCATCCTCTCTCCACCTGTTTCTCCACAACTCTGATGGTCAGTGTTGCTGTGATGAGATTCAGTAGAAAGTTCTACAACTGACTCATCCCAGATGTTGAACTTATTTTGATACTGCCTATCGGTCATACCATCTCGCAAAAGCGTGATTTCCCTTAAATACTCTCAGCAGTTGCCAAATATAGAACCTGCACACAGTAATGACATGCAAATATAGAACATTTCTGCTCATGATACAACACCATCTGTTGTAATCCTGACAGTGCTCATGACACAGTACTGGCTGCTGTCTTCCTGCCTCTACGGTCAAGTCCACTTCACTTGGATCTTCAGTCAGTGGAATAAGTAACTTGTCTCTCCCTCTAGCGGGACACGTCGTCTGCATTAGTAGTAAGATAAAACAGCCTCATCCTCACCGAAGGGAGGGTTGTTGGTTATTGTGAAGACTGTTCTGGGACTCTAACGTTTCTTAAGACTCCAAGTCAATCTCCCATCGTTCTAAATGATGAAGTTAAGTCCATGGAACTAAATGTATCTAAGGGAACGTTAGAGTTTGAGGGATTAGTTCGTCCACAACGTAATCTTAGATAAAGTCAGGTTTTTGGTCGAATGATACAGGTTTTTCGTGTTCTGATGTCAGTGTCAAAACATGCCTGAGGTTTGTCCTTCCTCTGTGTTGCCGGTATGTGACCTTAAGACGATGAAGCCTTCAGCGCCATGATCAGTTGCTCCTCGTTCTACTTTATGGGACATAAGATCTGAACAGTAAATGCCAGCGTGAATGAGAAGGCTGAAAACTCTCGCCGAATGTATCAAAACAGGATGACCGGATGTTACTCGAGATATTTTCCTCTAAGCCCGAGGGATGAGTCTTGAAGCTTTTTACTGGCATAATAACGCCACATGCGACCCTGCGACAGTGGAATCATTTGAGAGGCCAGTTTCTCAAAAGCTGAAGTAGTCTAAGGGTTATGATAGGAATATACTCCGAAAGGAAGACTACCAAGAAAGTAGACCAAAAAGACGAACTCAAGTTTTCCTTTTCCGACGGGTCGAAGTTCATCGGAGAGCACTTGGGGAAAAGGAAGTCGGTAGGAGGATTCGTGTGCACTGAACCTTCGCCTCTCCAACACACTTCCAACAGTTGTATCTGACGTAAATAAAGACGACAGTTGTGAGCTGTTGCAGCTTGCAAGAGTGACGTTCGTACATCCAAGAAAACCATCCAAGTGACACAAAATCAAGACCACTATAGCTACCTATGACACGCCCGCCTCCCTCCCGTCACCACACCACAACCTCCTGTGTCAGGGACACGGGGCCGCACAAATCTCACAATGTAATACTGGTCACAGCCTCTTCTCCTCCTCACCATCACAGCAGTGCGCCATTTGCTGTAATTACTGGGAGGATGAACACCATCTACCAAGGACTAAACTCTCTCATAAATCTCGTCAGGGTTAATTGTGTAGTGGAGTGAATTGCCGGCTGAGAGAGAGAGAGAGAGAGAGAGAGAGAGAGAGAGAGAGAGAGAGAGACAGACAGACAGAGGAACGAAGGAAACATTACGTACCACACACGGCAGGCGAGAAGTCACAACGACAGAGAGTGTATGGCGCTTATTACAGAAGCTGAGCCAGCCAGCCAGCTTCGCACCGGGATGGTGGTAGGCTACACGAAGCAGACACTCCGGCCCAGCTGTCCCTGTGGCCAGACAACAGGAACAGCTGACGGACTCGCAACTTCTGCCGCTGTTCTCGCCTTGTGTTTATACCGACGCTTCAGACGACACAGCTGCTAACCGACAGGCGGGTCTGCGTTACCGGGTTTAAGAGGACCAGTAAAACAGTAGGGCTAACTAACGAGTTACTGTTCTCTGTTTACTTCATATATATATATATATATATATATATATATATATATATGCGGCTGTTTATCTTACTTTCACTCGTTTATGTTACTTAATCAGTTATCTGTGTTACTTCTTTAGCTGTTAATGTTACTTCATCGGTTGTTTATCTTATTTCATCACCTGATCATGTAACTTTATCAACTGTTCATGTTACTTCATTGCATGCTCGTAGCCACGACGGAAATAAGGAAGAAACTCTCTGGATATCCGCCAGATGGCCTGATAACATTTCCATATATTGAGAAACTTGTGAGGTTTCTGGGAAAGTATATCAGCGTGAGAACGGAAGATATTACGCGTGTGGGAAGAAGAAATGGTGACATTTTTCGCCCGTTCTTCACGTACTGGGCAACCTCATTACGATCATTACCTCACCTTTCGTCACTACAATCGACTTGTTCCCACAGATATATAAACAATCGTTTCCATACCATTGTGAACGTCATGAATGATCCATGACCAAGTGCACTGTTGCGCAAATGAAGAGCTCTGTTTAGTTAGGCTATGTCGTATGTCAGCTACTGTATTACTGTTACTATTCATCACTTAATGTTCAACCAAATGCATAATGTATAAACCATACTATATACTCTGTAAACACCTGCTACTCTGTCTGTCTAAATGCGCCTTAGGCACGTGCTTATCCCAAGTGTGGATACATCCAGTTCACATTAATCTTCAACTATTATTATTAGTTAACTAGCAACTGCCACGACCTCCCAGTTCTGTAATATCTGTAATACCTCTACTGTGTATTTGCAACCGAATGGCTTCCTAAATCCAAAAACCGTTACTGATTGATTGCAATTCCCTGCCTGTGTCTGACACACATGTAGATGATGATGTGCTAAAGACTCATTTGGCAAATGAAGAGACTATCAAACTACGTAAAAACAGATTAAATTCTACTTTCATGAAACAAGTTTGTAGCAGTTGCTCTTTATTCTACTGAGATGAAAATGTAAATATTAATGAATTCTCACAATAAAAGTAGCAGATGCAGACAGCAAGTATTGTTAATGTATGCGATGCTGATGAAATACAGTGCTAAAGTAGTCAGCCTGCAGTGTACAGTGCTGGGTGTTTAAGAGGAACTTTTTTAAAAGACGAAAATATCAGAGGTTGATTGTAGTAGAGCTCACCTCCCAGGGTTCGCCACATAAACTTCCCGTCTGAATGCGGGGTTCGCATTGCACAAAAGTTCTGCGAGGAAATATGCACAGGTTTCCTCACCAGATAGCTGCCGAGGAAATCAAACTGGCCATTTTGATTGTATAGATTTATCCGTTTGCTTTCACTCGACAAAATCTTTCTTAGCGAAAAACAGAATTATGTTTATTGAGAGAAACATAAACCAGACCTAGAATTCAAGAAAGGATTATAACAATGAGTGAAGAAAACTTACAATTCAAAGTGTTTAATATCATGCAAATAAATCATACGAGAAATAGATTATTAAAAGACATGAATAACATAAAATGTAATCATTCTAAATATTTAGTAGGTGAGTTATAAGAGATGCAGATTGCCAGAGGATTGAAGAATCTGTGTGAAATTATCCAAAATTCTGAAAATCTGGGACGGCAAGAGGATAAGAGAAGTAGTAATGGGACGAGGCTGAGGGTAACAGTAACACTTCATAGTACTCGCACCTCTGTCATGGAGTGAGGGATGCACAGCGTGGTGAGTGTGGTATGCATCAGTAGTGCTGCTCCACCGTGACTTAAGATGTGCAGAATTAATACAAACCTCTAAAGAGAAGTTTTGAGGAATGTTGGGGATAATAATCATAATGAGGGAAATGGAGAGGATATGGAGGAATGTTGGGGATAATAGTTATAATGAGGGAAATGGAGAGGATATGGAGAAAAGGAAAAAACGTCTTTGGTAATTTTACTGGACGACCTTAGGAACTAATTTCTATAAACTCCAAAAAAAGCTGTTGCACTTTGTAATGAGAGAGAGAGAGAGGAGGGAATGTGTCGCAAGTAACGGAAAAACCAGAGCGATGAATCGTATGACGTCATGCTGGTAGACGGATGGTAATGTGTTATGATAGGGAGTCTGTTTAACATTACTTACCAGGAAAAAGAGACATGAGGTGATATGAGGTGAGACGAGAAGTGAACCGAGATGAAGTGAGAGAAGACCTGGGGCGAGGTGAGAGGTTAAAGTCAAGCGAGAAAGGAAACAAATGACGTATTACGGTTGTTGTTATGTACGAAGGACAAACTGCCGACCTAGTACACAACTATGATGAAAATACTGGAAAAAATTTACAGAAAATGGAGGTTACCATGTCTATATACAAGACTAGTGTGCTAAAGAATGCGTCTGTTAGATTCAGATAATTTGAAATAAGCAACAAACGGATGCAAGATGATTCACGAGTTATATATTCTGATGTGAAAGAAATGATTCGTGAAAGCATGAAATAGAGCAAGAGAGTCTCTGGGGCATTCAAAGGACATAATTATGCAAGAACATCCTATTATTAGCAATTGGTAGGGGCTCACTATCTTATATGTGACTTAGTCAGTATATATAGGAAACGATACCACACTGTCCCTTTAACAGCTAGTATGTGTTGGATAGCAGACGGTACCACAACACGAGGGAGTGATGTGTGATGTCGGGATTTAAATAACTATGTTGATTATTGGTACCTGAAGAGGCGGTTTGTCTCCGCGAAACTATTCGTGCCACACATTTATAGATAAACTGCAAGTTAAATAAAACTCTATGAACTCCTAATGAAGTGCGATTTCACGTTCATAACTGACATCACGGACTAGTGTAATTTTCATTCCTACATATATGTATATATATATATATACATATATATATATTCAAGCATTAACTATAATATTTTGGAGAATAACCTAATAATATCATTTCACATCTCGAGTACAGTGGATGAGGCATAAGTGAAATCCGTATATAGCTTTAGATTTGCATATTATATTCCGTGGATTCGAGCCTTAGTACCAAAATATCTGAATCATGCACATATCTCTCCAGCCAGTTGATGTACCAGTACACACTGATTAATGCAGCTTTAGCCACTGTTGGAACACGAATTATCAGAAGACTGACAATGGTGCATACATTATGCATATCTGTACGTGCATGATACGAGGAGAGGCCGGAGTGCTGTATATATAATTACTGGGGCAGGAGGCAGCATTCTCACTACGGTACAAACGCATACTGGCGAGTACATGTCTTGCTTCTTGTGATCCTTCCTTTGAGAGCTGGGATAACAGACACACACACACACACACACACACACATTATGTTGTACAACTGTACATATCCTTGCTTCCTGTCCCAGGAGTTCCTTACATCCTTATGCGGCTCCTGCAGCACTCTGGAAGTTGGCCACGTCCACCGGTCGGAACCGTAGTTCATAAGGTGTCTGTGTAGACATTACAGGGCATCTGAGTAGTAAGTGCTCGGTGTCTTCTTTGTGATAGTTGCCTCGCGGGCATGAAGGGTCTTGGGAAATCCTGAAATTATGTTCTTAGTATTGTAGTGATGGGTGACGCCCAGAGGGTTCCCAAGCTTAATACAGTGGGAGCTGCGTGTTTTGGTAGGCTCCTTAATGGGTCTACACGTCAGTTTAGGTCAGAAAACTCAGCCCGTGTGGAGCAGACCCATCCCCCTCCGTAAGTACACTTCGAAATGGGTCTCAGTTTCATGACAAGATATCTGATGTTAACGCTCGGAGTATACTATAAAAAATCTTAGAGACAACAGCGTCAGAAGGAAATTATGATATGATTGCCATTTCCGAATTCCAGTTCGATAACATCAGTTGAGATTTCCTCGTCGAACACTCAGTTTCAGGGTACACCCTGTTTGGTAGGGAGAGGGGAACAAAGTAAGCGATAAAATCTTACCCTTTGTTAAAGCCCATCTATATCCCGTAGGAAAAAAAATGTTGTAGCTATTGAGAATGTCGACATCTTTTATTATGGAAATTAAAGATAGACGTCGTAAGAAAATAACAGTAGGGGTAGTTTATAGCCCCCTCCCCCTTGCACAACCAGAGGTTCATGAAAGATTATAAGATCAGTTTTGGTCACCCTACCTAAAGAAGAGACATGCAGAATGAAGAGGGCACAGCGTCGAGCTAACAAGATGATTCCCGAGCTGAGAAACAAATCTTACGAGAGTTTATCAAACGAACTGAATCTATTTAGCTTAGAAAAGAGAAGGCTAAGAGGTGATATACCACAAGTATTCAAAATTATCAAAAGCTTTGATAATCTTGATTTATCAAGTTACATAAGACTTGCTCCGTCTGATTTCACTCGCAGTAATGGATACAAACTCGTGGGCAAACGTGTTACCCCGAATGAGGTGAAGTACTCTTTCCTCAACAGGATTGTTAACATATGGAACGGTTTGCCAGTTAGATTGGTAGAAATCAAAATCACAGATACGTTTAAGAATATATTTGAAGAATATTTCGCTTCAAGCCCACAATTTAGATTATTTGCGCCTCCTTAAGTCACATTAGCTTCTTGAAGGCTATTTATTCTCTTTGAATTATATGTACCTTCTAACTTTTACCACACTAACCTATGAGTTTCTGATATCTTCCACTATCAGGCACAGCCTCAAAAGGTCGCAGTAGTCTGTTGCTGATTGAATTCCTTTGTATATAGCGTCGCGACCCCGGGTTTTGGAATCACTGGTCTACGAAGTGTGGTAAGAGTTTAAGTTGGAGGTCGGTTGTTTAGTACTTGTCGGGTTATTTCAGTGTGTATGCGTTTGGTCATTACAATATTTGAGGGGAATATGGGAGTGGGGTTCTCTAAAGTGTGAGGCTGGGGTAAGCCTTTCAATCATACCTGGGGACTGGTGTTAGTTATAGAGTGGTTAGGGTAGGAGGGTTTCTAGTACTGTTGCATAAAATCTGGTGCCAAACACATATTGAGGTCGGTCTGTATCGGGAGGGTCCTTGTCTCGCTATAAAGGTGTTGAGTAAATGTGGTTGCAAGGCAGCCAGTAATTGTTCTGAGTGTACTGTTTTGTGTGGCTAGCAGCTTAGTATTATATGCTCTTGAGATGGTGTGAGGCCAGGAAGGTGAAACGTAGTTTGAATAGGAGGGGATGAATTGTTTGTATAAGATGTTGGGGGATTCTTTTTCTTGTCCAAAGATGTTGCCAGTCGGTGTTTAGAGGGCATTTAGTTTCTGTGTTGACTTTCTGCTGATGTTGTTGGTGTGGGGATTGAATGTAATGTGTGTGTCTTATGTGATGCCTAGAAATGGTTGGCGTTTGGTTCATGTTAGTAGGAGTGATTGTTCATTCAAAGTGACTGGAGGATGCGAGCTGGATTCACGCCTGTCTGGGGTTAAAAGAATGGTTGAAGACTTCTGTGGAGATGTAGACGTTCTATTCTTAGTGAGCTTTATCTGTTCTATTTATATATTATTCCTTTAAGACCATTATCTAAGAAAGAGTCCTGGTGTTACCAAAAACCTCTTTTCAACGTGTTCTGCGACCCAAGGCAGCGCTCCTTCCAGTAACAGTGAAATGTGGATTCCTTTAGAGACTGTACACCCAGTGATACAGTCTCTCCAAATGGTGACTTTCCACTCTCGGTTTAACCTCTTGTAAGCGGATTCCGGCAATACCTGTATATGTATGTAAAAGTATATGTGGGTATGCACGTGTGTATACGTGTATATCTTTAGGAAAGTATGTATATTTGCTACATGGATAACCTTAAAAGAGATGCCCAACATAACATTACATAAATTTCACTTGTGAAACTTTAAGTAATTTGCAGTAAGACTTTCATAAGTCCTCGGCGAACATGTAAATGAATGATAATACTCTAATGTCATATATACAGCATCCAGCCGACTCCTGCGACCACTGGGACGGTAGTTTTATCACACGGGATCCCTTAAGTGGTATTGGGCATTATGGTGGAGAACATTACACCATATTCATGGAATTAACCGGAGATGGAGCAGCTATGTTTTGATCCCCGATACAAATTACAACTGGCCATTAGCGATATTATGAAGGAACCTCATTATCCCAGGTAACAAACCTAATTAGTGTTCACTTACTGCAAACTGCGTGAGTAGTAAAATTCGGGTAAAATTATGTAATATAAGAATTTTTGCTCCTTTAATGTTATCATATATATGTATATTTCTCATACATATTCGCCATTTCCCGCGTTAGAGAGGTAGCGTTAAGAACAGGTGACTGAGTCTCAGAGGGAAAAAATCCTCAATTGACCCGCTTCTCTGTTCCTTCTTTTAGAAAGTAAAACTGGAGGGGAGGATTTCCAGCTCTCCCCGTTCCCACCCCTTTAAGTCGCTTTCTGCGACACGCAGGGAATTCGAAGGAAGTATACGAGTATATATATATGAGTATATATATATATATATATATGATAATGTTAAAAAGGCAGAAATTCACCGCTAAATTCACACGAGCACATTTTTATAATGCAACCACTGCATTTCTTCCATGGCCAGGCTCCTGCTCATACCATTACTTTCCTAGATCCGTTATCCACTGTTCTCCCCACATCTGATTCCTATCCTTCTGAGTCACCGAGTATTTTCATGATTCATATAGATATCATTAATTATATGGGTAATTTCAAGAACGTTCGCATACGGAAAGAGATTTTTTTTATTATTAATTAGAATTTCTTCTCCCAACCCTCTCTATTTCGTTCACCCGTCTCTACTCTTGTTCGCATACATACATATATACACTAACACACACACATCCATGTACTATATATTACTGTTACCACTTCTGTGTTGAATAATATGACAAACCCTGAAAAAATTCTAAGCAAAGCTCTCGCATCTGGCTTTACATTTGGTAGCCCTGCTTTCCTTGTATAGTAATATGTGGAGCCACCAGCGACACTATTTCTGTCACTTGCCACAATGCAATGACGTCTCAGTTACGCTCACCAGCACTATTGAGACGACAGGAACGGTAGCTTTCTTTGAAATCCTTGGCACACACGGCTCAAAGTAACTTAGAGTCTGACTGCGTATCGACACACACGGGCGTCTGGGGTGTAGTGATCTGCGTTACGAACCATGAGTCTTTACGGACCCGCTCGAGGTTGGGCCCGCATGGGTTCGCATCTTGGGCATGGCAGTCGACCCACAGCTCATCTCAGCTGTTTATATCCTCCTCTTGGGGCTGGTCGATAACTTGGTACCTGGCTTGGGCTGGTGTGTGTGTGTGTGTGTGTGTGTGTGTGTGTGTGTGTGTGTATGCATGGATTGCAGTAGAGAGAGATATGGTGCATATATAAAAGTGACGGGGCAACACTGAGTGTGAAACTATCTCCCTCCGTAATACATAAATGGTAATCAAACAGTAATTAAGTAATAATCACACTCAAGCTCCACACAATTACTTCACCGATGGCTTGCGGCGCCTGATTTCATCAACATTTTACCAGAGTTTACATCGATCAAGCCTCCAGTACAATATTACTTGAAATTATGGTGTCGTTATATACTGTTGATCCATTAGCCTAAAGTCACATTCGGCATATATAAAAACTCTGATTGAGGCTGCTTAGTTCCATAATACATGTAGCTGGTTCGGTACTAAAATAAGTTCAACTGATTTTCGCCATTAGAAATGATGAATTGGCTGATTTTTGTGTTTGTAACAACAATGATTGTTAGATTTAGTCTGTTTCATTCAATTTAACCGGAGATTTTTGCACTGATGGTATTGAATGATAATGAAATTATTGCTTCTATGGCTTGCCTCACCTGCCTTGATTAAAAGAAAACTAGAAATGCGGCAAATGGTCCAGAGTCTGTGTTACCTGAGCATTTTAATAAGTGGCTTCAGTTTCTGTTGTCTGGTCCCTAATCAACCACGTCCTTGAGTTAAATAGTGGTAGAGTTCCTTACTACTGAATTCTAACTTCCTCCGGCAGCTTCTGAACCCCTGGGCCTGTTGATATGATGAAGGCTGATTGCCTACTGTATTGGCCAGGCCAACAGCATTGTCCATGGTATTGTTCAGGCCAGCAGCACTGGCCATAGTGTTAACCAGGCCAGCAGCACTAGCTGTGGTGTAGACTGTAAGTGCAGGGTAAGGTTCAGTTACTACATTCAAACAGTTAGTGAGCAGAAGCACTTTAAAAGAAATGATGATCCAATAAGCTTAGGATCATTTAACTATTATTTTCCTCTGTGATCAAAGAAGCTCAGGTACCTCCACATCTGATAAAGACGAAAGACATTTATAAGAAAAAGTTATCAGTTCTCACTGGCTGTTGATGATGAGCCTGAAGAAGGGGAGCGAGTTGTGATCGCATGGTTTCTTTATCACATCAGACGAATCAGGAGGAGTCAGCGGGAAAATGATATGACTTAGGTGCCTGATAAGTAATACAGTCGTCCCCAGCTATCTCTCCTAAAAGACATAAATCTCATGCCACTCCGCGCGAACAGTTTTATGTCGTCTAAGCTATATATGATATGAGTCGAAGAGCCCTTCTCTTCCAGCCAAAGTTGTACCTCCGAGTCGTTAGCAAAGTAAATAAATGCATAAAAATCCATATATATTCGTGGATATAACTTATGATAATAAGAATCATATTTTCCTTTCAGTGTTCGATACCGAACAGCTGATAATTGGACAAATGAAGGAAAAGAAATAAAGATATAATTCTTACCACAGAGTGAAGGCAGACGCTGATGCCCTTACTCTATGTACACAAATGTGTCAGCGTGGGTGTCATCTGAGCATAAGAAGCCACATTCAATTTGAGATATCCTACACGATGAGGCGGATGGAGTGGTGGTGATGTTGGTAGTAGCTGAGGGTAGTGGAAAGGGTGGTGGTAGGGGAGGGTGGTGGTTGGTGTGGTGGTGATGGTGGTGGTAATGGGGCGTTGTGGGTAGGGTGGTAGTAATTGTGGTGGTAGTGGAAGGTGTTGGTTGGGGTGGTGCTGATGGTGGTAGTGGACAGTGGAGGTTGGGGTGGTAGTGAGGATGGTGGTAGTGGAGGGTGGTGGTGATAGTGGTGGTAGTGAGAGTGGTGGTAGTGGTGATTGGTGATTGGGAAGGTGGTAATGGTGGTGGTATTGGTAGAGACTATTAATAGCGACACGCAAACCTTAGATTAAATAGGAAAGAGAGGAATAACAGCTCATATTCCGTTCAATACAGATAGCACATCTTCAACGTTTAGGTTGATATGTTGCAGAACGTGCAATGGAACTTGATTTGGGATATGATTTGTGTTTTCATTTATACATAAAGATGGAAGAAAACGAGATTTTCTGCCATGGCTTCGTTGTCTTGAACCAAGTTACCATTTTCCGTAAATCAATAGACCAACTGACTGGATAATGACTCTCTTGATTATAAAATGACTTTAAACCTCTTTACGTTTTTTTTTACTATTTTCATACCGACGATTAACTTGACAGATAGATTATCTTAGGTTCTTTACAAAAGTGTACATAATTCACCCTATCATGTTGATTATTGGTATCTAAGTTTCTTAGGTGCTGACTTCTTAGACAACAAGCACCTCTTTGTTAAATTATATATCAAACCATTTGAGCTTCATTTTTGAAAAAGACCTTCCAGTGCGCATTAGGACATATGTTTCCTCTATTGTTTTGAACGTTTTACCAAAAGATTGCCAAGCTACGTCCATTCAGTTTTCAGTGACGTTATCTTCCCAGACTTCCCTTTCAAGAATAAGGAGAACATAATGAAGACTTGAAGTTCAAAATTTTGGTATCTTCTTTCGAATTTCAAGTTGACCAACATTAACCTTATTCGTTTACTTCTCTTTCCCTCATTCTAATATTCGTTTTCTCTCTCTTACAGAACATAAGTTCTCCCTTATTACGGGTCTATGCACCATCTTCGAATAGGGAGATAATAACTTGGTTTAATATTAGAGCTAAAGCACAGTCTCTCACCCTATATTTCTCTCTAAGTGCCAGTCCTTCCTCTTTGTTCTGTTTCAAAACATCATAGATTATTCCTGTAATCACTTAAGAGATATTGAACATAACCATATCCTTCATCCTCTCCTTATAACTCCACATTATCAACAATACAAAGGCAGCTTTTGAGTGCTGTGTTGCTTTTCAGCAGCTGTTTCATATCTATTGCGATTTATTCACCTAGTATAGATACATACCACATGAAAGGTGGTACTCCACCTTCCTCTCTGTTAGCGATAATGGAATCAAAAGCCTTCCATATCATAAAGTCTACGACCATCACTTCACTCCAACCATCCCTTACTCTCCACCGCGGTGTTGCTTCCCTTCCCTTGCTCTACAAATATCATTTTGGCCACTGCTTTTTTTAGGCTTCAAGGCTTGGACCTGAGGCATGCGTTTGGTTGTTGCTTCTCATAGCCTCATTGTGAAGACCTGACACCAAGATGGCTGACTCTTGTGATACCTCCTTCTTTTCTGGAACAACGAAGCACTGGAATTCTCTTCCTTCTTTCGTCTTTTCCTATAACATTTCTACCTTTAAGAGTCAGGTCCGAAAACCCTCTCTAGTCTTTTTTTCTTACTATTTTTCCCTTCACCCGAGCTGGCCTCGACTGGGGATGTTTTGCCCGTGACATGTCCATCGCTATACAAAAAAATGTAGCATACTGGTGTACCATGTCCTTCTGCCGGATCTTTCTTTCTACACAAACAAAAATAGAAATAATATGATACTAGGAGAACTTGAAATTTAACAGCATTTTCCATTGTTCATTTTTGTCTTTGAAAATTGAGGTTAAGGATAAATGCTACAGTGCTGCCCCCTCCCCTCCCTATCCATCCCCACCCTTCCCTACTCCAACCTTTCCCCTATTCCAGCCTCTCTCCTCCCCTACGCCTTCCAGGGGTGACAGCCAATATTTCCCTTTTCGTGCGGGCGTACACGTGAACCCCACTGGGACACTTCTGCTCCAAACTGGAATTCTGTATTTTGCAAAAGGCACAACAATTTATGTGGCTATTGCTAATAGCAACGCTTTCCCCTGGAAACAACATTTTCCCCCAAGGAAACTTTCTAATTTTCAAAATTATTACTTTTGCCAGAATAAACCTACTTGACTTACGTTTTCATTTAAAGTTACGTCTCATATTTTCTAATAGCTTCCATCTGTACGATCTGATATTCCTCCGGTGAAGGAAAGAAGGGTAAAAGTTCCTTTACTTGCATATCGTGAAAGAATATGTGTTTCCTAACGTATATCTTTTCCTAAGTGTTTATCATGCATAGACTTAGATTTATCATCTGAGGTACTCATTTGTTGAATCTTTCCATCGCCATCACTGGCTATACCGTAACTTGCACAGCCTCTTAGTCTGTGACTCGAAACGTATCTGGAAGCCTTAGGGGGCCGTACATCAAGAAGCATATACACTTCTTTACCTAGGTATTCGTATCCTCTTTTCCTGCTGTGTGCATAAACCAGTTAGTTCCTTCCGTGTGTGTTGAGGGATGGGGGCCATTAACTAGTCATGAGTTTGCAGGAGATTATAATCATGTGGAGATCATCTGTTACGAAGCGGTCAGAGTCATATTGCAGCCGCTCGCTCGCTCGCTTGCAGGAGTTGCGATCAATCACCCGTCCTCTGACTGTGATGGCTTCCAGTCCCCTGCTTGGACGAGTCATGATAATTCGCTCTACATATTTGGAGTTTCGAATTTTCATCTCCATTCCTCTTCCTGCTGTCTGGGTTAGATCACCGCTAAGGTGTGTGTCATGTTGATTAGGCCGGGAAACCTATATCGTCCCATTTCCTGAACACAGCCGCCAATCTTCCTCCCATCAAGGACACCAGAGAGATATTCATTCCCGATATCTCATCGACCTAACTTTATTAATTCTGGGTTTACCCTCCGTGTAGTATTAACATTCAACCATATTTCCCGGATTTTTCCTCCTAATTTTCCTTAAAGAAAATTCCCATACTCGTATTTACTGAGAGCTAAGATGATCCCAAGATTTTTTCATTTCATTGTGAAACTTAAGATGTGAACATGTACAGCAATGAACTAAGTGTGAGATATTACATGAAACAGAAGCAATATACTTAACCGTAATATTCAATTTTCCTTTTTAACACGCCAAGTCGCTTTGTGACCTTCCCAAACTCCAATACGAGGACCAATGCTTGTCATGGGAGAGAGAGAGAGAGAAAGAGAGAGAGAGAGAGAGAGACTGTCACTGACAAGCCGTGACAGTCTCCTCGTTACCACTCGTGTCATGATGGTGATGTCTGGTTGTTATAGACACACAATAACGTAGAACTTTCTGCCTTCTTATATGAATGTCAATATTCAGTCTTTTTAGTCGTCTCATTTACTTACCATATCGAAAATAATTACGTTATTATTGATTATTATTATTATTATTATTATTATTATTATTATTATTATTATTATTATTATTGAGGGTTGCACCGTCTTGCTCAAAATTCTCTCAGCCACTGGTGATATAAATGGGAAACTTACGTCCGGCTTGTCAGTGACAGATTTTCTCTCTCTCTCTCTCTCTCTCTCTCTCTCTCTCTCTCATGACAAGCACTGGTCCCCGTATTGGCGTCTGGGAAAGTCAAACAGCGACTTAGCGTGTGCCTACGGCGCCCTCAGCTCCGGGTCCCTCACAAACATTACACCCATCGTCACAGTCGTTACCGCTATAACCATCGTCACACAAAATCTCCAGGCAACTATTCAATCACTCAGTCACCGCAGAACTGGCATCATGTATGTCGAAACGCGACTAGACACCGTCACAGGCCCTTACATAACTAGAAGCCGTTACAGCTACCCACAGTGCGTCACAACAACACACACACACACACACACACACACACACACACACACACACTGTAACATCCAATCAAATAAGGCCCTACCTCTGTATATCGTCACAGCTACCCACAGAGCGTCACAGCCTCCCAGACAGACACACAGTCAAAGCCTCTTAGTCACCCACAGAGCGTCACATCCCCCTACACACCGTCGAGTCGTCACACCAGTCGACAAACTACCACGCTCGCCGAGACACCCGTCCACACATACACCCACTCATACGCATACCGTCACAGACTCCCGTACTACTCCTGCCCACTGGAGACTCCGAGCGGACTTCAGTCCGTGACTGGAGCCTCCAACAAAAAAAAAAAAGTCAATAATGAGTATTTACTGTCCTTGCGCCACCTTAATGATCAAATTATCAGTTATCGGGAAACTGACACGTTTGTGAAGGATGGAAGTAAATAAAGAAATAAAGATACTGAATTTTTATTGAGGAATGAGACAGCATCCAGCGAATGTGAATCAGTCGTCAACATTACTTTCCTTTACTATTTGACTCTGATTTAGGTACATTATATATGACACCTGGAGTTTGTGTGTGCAAATGAGGCCATTTTTCCAACATTCCTGACGCTGCCTCGTAAAGGCTGGAAAAGCGAGCGTGATTTCCCCTCTAATGCTCAGTCGTCTGCTCCTGACGCTACCTCTCTAAGGCGGGAAACAGCGAACAATTAAGAAAAGAAAGGAAAACTTGGAAAAACACACACCTTTCCTGACCTTCCAAATCGTGTGGTGAAGAATCACCGGAAATCAACCCCAGCAGTGTGACTGTAACGCCCAAGCGGTGTGACTGCAACGCCCAAGCGATGTGACTGTAACGCCCAAGCGGTGTGACTGTAACGCCCTAGCGGTGTGACTGTAATGTCCCAGCATTGTGACTGTAACGCCCCAGCGGTGTGACTGTAACGCCCAAGCGGTGTGACTGCAACGCACCAGCGGTGTGACTGTAACGCCACTCACAGTTCAGGGAAGGTCAAGGATGCTGACGACGGAATCGTGAGCGTGATTTCAGTTCCACCGCCCTGGCGTGGCGGCTGAGCGTCCCTGACCTTGAAGCATTCAAGGGCCGCCCGCCCGGGGGCTTGACCCGGCAAAGGTTCGAATCCTGGTGGTGGCAATCGGTCCGCAGAAAACCCAGCTGTTCATCCTTTTCTCAGGGCTAGGAGTTTAAATTGGGTTCCTGGTTTAGGCTTAAGTGCATATATATATATATATATATATATATATATATATATATATATATATATATATATATATATATATATATA
>JAYMFT010368237.1:0-37769 GCA_038088735.1 Panulirus argus
AAGGGGAGGGAGCGGGGGGCTGGAAATCCTCCCCTCCAGTTTCTGCTTTTCCAAAAAAGGAACAAAGAAGGGGCCAAATGAGGATTTTCCCTCAAAGGCTCAGTCTTCTGGTCTTAACAGAGAAGGGGCCAAATGAGGATTTTCCCTCTAAGGCTCAATCCTCCGTTCTTGGCGCTGCCTCGCTAATGCGGGAAGAGGCGAATATGTATGAAAAAATATATATCCCTTGGGATAGGGGAGAAAGAATACTTCCTACATATTCCTTGCGTGTCATAAAAGGAGACTAAAAGGGGAGGGAGCAGAGGGCTGGAAATCCTCCCCTCCTGTTTTCACTTTTCCAAAAGAAGGAAATGAGAAGGGGGCCAAGTGAGGATTTTTTCCTGTAAGGCTCAGTCCTCTGTTCTTAACGCCTCCTCGCTAATGCGGGAAATGGCAAATATGTATAAAAAAAGAAAAAAGTCTATCATCCTCTCAAGTCATGTGTATAGTGACATGAAGATGTGTAGATTATATGATGATTTATTACTAAAACATTAATCCTTTCACTGCATCATATTTATCCCCCTACCTCCCTGCTACATGTAGAACATTTTAAAAAGATTTAGAAAAAAAAGTATATTTTGTTAGTAGCACTGAATAGAATACCATGTTTTTTCTGGGTGTGGGAGTATATATTCCAATTTTGGGAGAATTCAGGTTTTCTTTCCAAACCCGTAATATATCCTTATCCTAGCACCTTTATACACCAACTAGTTTAGGTTTGGGAGGATACATCATAATCAGGGGTTTCTTGCATTGCTACCTGAGGGCAGTCTTGTTTTACTGTGCATTCTGGCATCTTGTTCAGCAGAAACCAGTAGACAAACTAAATTTAGAGACCCATTGTATGACAAGACCACGTAGATGATAAATGTTTTGGTGACACTTTGTTTGAGCTTTCTGCTGTAGTTGTAGATAATTTGAAATTTATTAGTATGGGTTAACTGCAGTGAACTGGTGAAATATCTTTTTCAGATATAGGGATCACTAGTGAAAGGGTTAAAGAGGTCATATTATAGTTTCAGTGAATGGAGAAGTAAATCAAGTTAGAATGAAGAGAACATATAATATTTTTTCCCCATAGTTTTTCTCAACCATGACTGCTATCTTTCTCACAACAGCCATTTCCTATCTTATCAGTCCTTGCATGTAGTTGATTGATTATTGGCTTTGATAATTTTACAAGGATCTTGAAATATAGAAAATATTATGTATGAGTTGAAACTCATTTTGATTTGTAAACTAACATTTGAATTATCTTTTCTGTGCAGATGCCTTTCTGTTGGAGCAAAATCAAGAATATGAAATTGGCCGTCGTCATTTAGCTAACATGATGGGAGAAGATGCAGAAACTTTCACAGAGGAAGATATTGATGTGAGTACCATTTACTGATTCAACTTGAATGTCATTTTCCAACAGTGATATGTTGCTTGCCTAGAAATCATCTGATATGGAAGTTGTGGTGAAACTAAGTAGGTTAGACAGTCTGGCCTTCTGTCTCATATCTTGTAAACTCCATTGCTGATTGAATATGGTAGATTACATACATAAAGTCAAAATACTCATTCACACTTATTGTCAGCTTAGGTGTAATGTAGTGAACTGTCATGTACACACAGACTAAAGCTCTTCATGATTATTTGGTTTCCATATATATAATAGTCATCAGGTGAGACGTTTCCTTTCATGCACATATACTTGAGTCTTCATTTGAGATGCAGGGTTAAATGTATCTCTTCTCATGCTTCTTCTCATGCGTATATGAAAATGTACACCTCAGGTTTGGTCACCTTACTGAAAGGAGCATTAAGAAGTAATAGAGAAGGACCAGAGGAGGGCAGTAAGATGGTACATGAAGTGAGAAAGCCCAGCTATAGGGAGAAGTTTCTGAAGTCACTCACCATGAAAAAGAGAGGAGTTAATTAGCAAGGTGTCATTACAACTTTCAAGCTTCTAAACCAATTTGACAATGTCATTAGTGAACATTGAAAGAAGCAATGTCATTAGTGAACATTTCTTTGAAAGAAGCAAAGAATCAGAGATCATAGGAAGAAATTAACACCCTTGCATACCTTTGCCAATGTCTAGCCCCATTCAATTTGCACCTGATGTGACAGTCATGCCACTCAAACTAATAGATTCATCTAAAAGTGAGTAATTCTGATTGAACTGTGATATTCTGACACATCATTACTTGATGCCTGCTCTCTCATGGTAACCCAACTCTTTTGAGATGTATGATAATCCTACATAGCATATAAAGGAATTCCAACAGCCACAGACTATTGGGTCCTTTCAAGGCTGTTTGTGATAGTGGAAGGTATCAGAAACTCACAGATTAGTATGGTAAAAGTGAGAAGGTATACAGATATTTCAAAGAGAATAACCTGCAAATTGTCAGCTTGACTAAGGAAGCACAAATAATGTAAGTCATGGATGCGAGGGAAAATAATTTATCAAGTCTGTTGTTAGACATATCTGTAGTACTGCTTTCAACCACTTTGATTGACAAATCATCCCAAATGTTATCAGTATCGTTGAAGAAACAGTACTTCACCTCATTCATGGTAAAATGTTTGCCTAGGAGTTCGTATCCATTGCTATAAGTGAAATTAGATGAATCAAGGCTTTAAGTGAATTGAGGTATCAAGAAATCAAAGCTTTTGATGATTTTGAATACTTGTATTAGGTCACCTCTTAACCTTCTCATTTGTAAAGTAAATAGATTCATGTCATTTAATCAGCTCTTATAGGATTTGTTTCTCAACCCAGGAATCATCTTGGTAGCTCAGTGCTGAAGTCTCTCCATTCTGTCTATGTCTTTTTTAGGTAAGGTGATCAAAACTGAACACAGTATTCAAGAAGGGGATGAACCAGTGAATTGTAAAGAGTGAGGATGCTTTCCTTAGACTTAAATTCAAAAACCCTACTTATGAATTCAAGAATTTTGTTTACCCTTTTCACTGCTTCTGTACACTGCTAACTTGGTTTTAGTCACCAGAGATTATTGTACCTAAGTCTTTTTCCTCATATACCATTTGCAGTTCAACAGAATTCATACTGTAGCTTGCATTCTTGTTTTTGCTACGGATATGTAAGACTTTGCATTTATCAGTATTAGAATTAATATGCTACGTATGAGACCATTCCATCTGTTCGTGTATATCAGTTTGAAGCTGTAGACATTCACGTTCATTTGTAGATTTATTTCCCAGCTTTGTAACATCATCAAATTTTGATAATTTTCAAAGCAGCCCATTATCAATATCATTGATATATATGAGAAAGGGAACTGGGCCCAAAACTGATCCCTGTGACACTCCATTTGTTATGTTTTTTGGCCAGTCAACCAATTTTCTGTGCACTGAAGAACAACCCCATTAGTGTCATGTAACTTAATTTTTGTTAGTAACCTTTGAAGCAAAACCTTATCGAATGCTTTTGAAAATCTTGATAGATGATACCAACTGCTTTACAATCTCATCATACAGATTAATTATATCATAAAATAAATCAAGCAAATTCATCATATACAAGCAATTTCTTTGAAAACTATTTGCTGAGAAAAGATATGCTTTGTTTATTAAGTGGTTGTCCACTCAATAGTTTACAGCTCTGTCCTGAATGGTGGTTTCCACAGACATCAAACTAAATTCAGTATAGTGACTTATTACCTTTTTTGAACATTAGCAAACTTCCATTCATCTGGAACTTTCCCGTAGCATTTGACATATTGAAAAGGGCAGGCAAGGGCTTAAGTATCTTATTTTTGCCTCTTTCATTGTCCTCAAATAAAACTCATCAGGGCCTGTCATTTTATAATCTTTCTTTTTACTGCTGACAGTATGGCTTCAGCTTTTATGTCAATTTTCAAAGAACATTCTCTGCTCTTATCAGTCAAACTGTATTTTGGACATGGGTTGTGTCTTCAATCATAAATACAGATGCAAAAAATTCAATGAAGGTTTTTACCATGGGAACATTGTCTTGAACCAAGTCACTGTTTACATAATTGAAGGACCAATTGACTCTAATGACTTTCTTGCTTTGTGACATAACTATAAAACTCCTTAGGGTTTCTTTTGTTATTTTCAGCAGTATACGCTTCATATTGGTGCATACTTTGTTGTATAGCTCTTAAAAATGTCCACTTTTACCAAGCATGTAAGGCATGTGTACAATTAGGAAGAAAGGAGAGTGATGGGTCCCCAGTGAAGTTGGTCTTTGGTAGGGGTGTTGTTTAATTTGTTTATGGATGGGGTGGTTAGGGAAGTAAATGCAAAAATTTTGGAGAGAAGGGCGATTATGCAGTCTGTTGGAGATGAGAGGGCCTGGGAAGTGAGTAAGTTGTTGTTTGCCGGTGATACAGCACTGGTGTCTGATTCAAGTGAGAAACTGCAGAAGTTGGTGACTGAGTTTGGAAAAGTGTTTGAAAAGAGAAAGTTGAGAGTAAATGTGAATAAGAGCAAGGTTAGTAAGTTCAGCAGGGTTGAGGGATGAATATATACACATGTACATATTCACACTTGCTTGCCCCCATCCATTCCTGATGTCACCCCACCCCACAGGAAACAGCATCGCCACCCCCTGCGCTGGCGAGGTAGTGCCAGGAGACAGACGGAACGGTCACATTTGCTCACACTGAGTCTCTATCTGTCATGTGTAATGCACTGAAACCATAGCTCCCTATCCACATCCAGGCTCCACAGACCTTTCCATGGTTTACCCCAGACGCTTCACATGCCCTGGTTCAGTCCATTGATAGCACATCAACCCCAGTATACCACATCGTTCCATTTCACTCTATACGTATATACATATATATACGTATATATTTATGTATGGGTCTGCCTCTCCAGAGAAGCTTTTGATCACTTTTTAACCCCAAAATGAGAAATAAAGGGTGGTGCTGAATTAAAAGGAGTAAGTGAAAGGAAGATGGAGATGGAAAGAGTATTGAGAACTGATGGATGTGGGAGAAGGTGAGGCAGCATAGTGACACACATGGGTTTGGAGGTTGGAAGGAAGAGGGTATGAGTGCAAGGGCCTATAGTAAGAAGGGACGTAAAAAAGGCAATAATGAGGCTGAAGTTAAGAAAGGCACCTGGAGTGGATGGGATTACAGCTGAAATGCTGAAGTTATTATAAAGGAGAAAGTGTGATAGAGTGGATGCATTTGACATGTAATTTGGCATGGAAACAGAGGGTTGTGCTTGAGGATTGGTTTCAAGCTATTATTGTTCCTTTATTTAAGGAATAAGGTGCTCAGGATGTATGTGGCAATTATAGGGGTATAAGTCTGTTAGTATAACAGGAAAAGTGTATGCAAGAATATTGATTGCCAGAGTGATGGAAGTGACTGAATTCGGTATAATTAAGGAACAATGGGGATTTAGGAAAGGTAGGGGTTGTGTGAATCAAATTTTTGTGATGAAAATGACTGTGGAAAAGTATCTACCAAAAGGTAAGAAGCTGTATGAAGCTTTTATGGTTCTGGAAAAAGTATATGACAGTCTAGTGGAATGCTTTATGGGATTTGTTAAGATATACGAAGTAGGATAACAATTGTTGGATGGTGTGAAAGCCTTTTATAATGATAAATGCATGTGTAATAGTGGATGGAGAGTTGAGTGAAAGTTTTGGCGTACATGTTGGTGTGAGGCAGGACTGTGTGATGTCACTGTGGCTTTTTAACATAAATATGTGAGGAGTGATATGAAAGATGAAAGCAAAACTGGGAAAAGGGGTGCAGAGTTGGTGTGTGGTGGTAAGGTATGATAGCTAGTAACAACCTTGTTTGTGCATGACACTGTTGTTTGCTGAGTGAGGAGGAGTTGCACAAGGTTGTAAATGTGTTTTATGATGCATTAAAGCATAAGCAATTGAAAATAAATGCTAGTAAAAGTAACGTAAATGTGTTTGAAAGGAAACAGAGTGAAAGTATAGAATTTATAAAACTCTGTTAAGCGAAAGAAGAAAGTGTACTGAACTATGTTCTACATATGGGGAAGAAAGACTGGAAGAAGTGAGAAGAGTTTAAGTATTGATTAGCTATCTTGGATAAGTTAGGTTATATGGAAGTAGAGGTCAGGAATATAGCAGTACAGGGTAGAAGTCACTGGGTCCCTTAATAGAATAATGAAGGATAGTGGTGTAATTATGGAAGTGAAGAAAGGATTACAAGACAGCTTAGTCCTCCCAACCTTATCCTATGCAGCCAAAACATGGACAAAGAATGAGTCACAGAAGTCAAAAATCCAAGCTGTGGAAATAAGGTATTTGAGAGAGAGCATGTGGTATAACTAGATGGAATTAAGAAAGAAATGAGGGGATGTATGACAGAAGTAGTATGGCAGGGAATGTAAAGGGAATGAATTGTGGAGTGGTAGGGTGTATGAAACATAACACTTTCAGGTGGTTTGGGCATGTGGAAAGAATTCATGACAAGGAGTTTATAAGGAGAGTGTATGATAGTACAGTTGAAGGGGTTGTTGTGAGAGGAAGACCATGTGTGACATGGGGAAATGGAGTGGAAGAGCACTGGAGGGAGAAAGATGTTGGAAGAATGTGTGGAATGGTATATGTGAGGAAGGCATGTAAGAACGGAAAAGTGGAGACTCTTTTTCTGTGGCCTTCCCTTTGATGGGAGTTCCTGGAGGGAACAGGCATTAGAGATATAGATAGATTGAGTTTTTGCACAGTACAAACAGTAAGTGATTACTCTTCAGACTTTAGATTAATAATTCTGTATCTCTAGATTTACACAAAAGTTGTATATGTTAAAGGAAATTCCACAGTTGTCAGGTGCATTTTTAGGAAAGATTTATCCATTTATCTGTTGACTGAAGTTATTTTGAACCTTTTAAATATAAAATGGATAATTATTAGCTATGGTTCTATATATTTCTTCCTAGTGTATACATTTAACAGGTTGTTCTGTGAGAACATTAGTTTGTCATTGTAATGACTACAGTGTGTTGTAGACACTTCAGGACGTTATTCTCTGATGACTGCATCCATATTTTTGAAGTTGTGTCATGTGTAAAAGAAGGCCTTTGCTTTCGTTTTCTTGATTTCCCATTGACTGAGGACATAAAATAAACTTCCAGATTATACATTTCCAGATTTATTATATCTTTTTACTGCTGTATAACAGATGGTCTGTGCTGATGGTTGTATAATTTCTTGTAAATGGTGAGACAACTCATTTTGAAAGTTTTTCCAAAAAATTGCTTTTACCTCTCTCTCTCTCTCTCTCTCTCTCTCTCTCTTCTTATTCTTATTCTTCTCCTCCTCCAGTCACAGACAAAAGTCCACATCAAGGCTGGGCCCTAATTGAAATATAGAAAGAATTAAGATAGGGAGAAAAACAGACAGGGAAAGTATTTACAGATTTTTGAGAAAATTAAAAACATTTCTCTTGAAATTAGTTTATACAGTTTTTCTTATAGAATAGTAGGTTGGTGCTAGCAGAAATAGTCTTTAAAGTCTTTGTAAAATTTATACACTAGAAATGGCTGAAATGGTTTCACATCATATTCGGTTTATCTGTTGCTAAAAATGTTTGAATTTGTCTTGAAAGAATAATGATTCATTTGTAATACTGCTCACAGCAGTTACAAGTGTAATTGCTACCCTAGGACCCTCTAGCTTTGCAGCTGGGCTTCATGTAGGAGCAGGGCAAATTGGGATTCCTTAGGCCAGTACAGCAGTTATAAGGGTATATGCTACCCTAGGACCCTGCAGCTTTGCAGCTGGGCTTCATGCAGGAGCAGGGCAAGTTGGGATTCCGTAGGCCAGCAAAGTCCGTAGAGATGCTTCACTCTCTTCTGTTTAGTAGCAGCGATACTGCCTCTTTGAAGGTGACTCTTTGCTCTTGCATAACATACTAAAATGTGGTCATGATAAATTTACAAGGATGCAAGGCTTTTACTCTCACTCAGAACAGACTTGAGATGACAATAAACATAGGATCCCATGAGAGGGCAAAGATTGAAAAATAGATTATCTGCAAGTAAATTTGAGTAGTTAAACAGATAAAATATTAGGAAACTCGGGGAATAGAAAAATAGATTATTTGCAAGTAAATTCGAGTAGTTAAAGAGATAAAATGTTGGGAAACTCTGGGAATATTCCAAAAATGGATAAGGTATTGGAAGCTTTACAATAAGGGGCAGTAATTTTCTGGATCCAAAATGATACATGGATCACCATTTACACTTGTTAAATGATTGCCAAGCTCCTTTGTATTTTTAACTTCTAATTATTTTCATTTACAGTAAAGCTCCAATAGGTAAACAGTTTCACTGGTAGCTAATTATTTTCATGTACAGTATAAACTCCAATAGGTAAACAGTTTCACTGGTAGCCAGATTGTTCTGTCCAGTGATCTTGTGTTTTATAGTTTGAATTAGAGAAAATGCCAGTTTAGTTCTGGTTGTAAGAATGTGGCTCTGAGATGGAGATTAGAGGCTACAAGATTTTCCTGTATATTATATGGGAAATTTGAAGTTAATGAAAAAAATCAGGTAATTTCTTTTTGTCCAGTTGTTGTTGGGACCCTTTATATATCACTGATACAGATTATGTTTTAAAGTGCATATAGTAAAACTTGTTTTCATAATTTGACTGACCACTTGTAGGCAGCTGTTAGTTTCCATTGTTGTACCACTCGGCTTTATTCATTTGTTCAGTTTCATGCATTTTACAGTTGCATCATTTTGTGGATAATTGAACTAATTTCTAGCCTTTATTGTTACTGTTCTATACATTCCAAATATATTTGATATTTAAAAGAGGCTTAAATAGTTTTAAAATTTCTGTATCAATTATATAGCTTAATGTGACTGTTGCAACACTAACACTCCTGGTAGCTGTTACCTATGTGTTTGCACACTTTACTTTAGCTTTTCACATGTACAGGATGAGCATCGAGCACGAGGCAAATTCCGAAGCTCTTTTGTGCGAAAAGTAAGTGCCACTCACTTACATGGCTGGAAGCGCTTTTGATGAAAATGCATGCCCACTTGTGTTTGTCAAATAGTGTGTTTCTACACAGTTTTTTATTTTAACAATTGTTATACCGTTTGCTTACAATGTATGTGGTGCAAATTTTTGTGGTTTGTAATTTTTGTGGTTGAGTTGATTGTTATTGTGAAAAGTATCAGCCCTAAAGGTTTAATTCATAGCTGTGTCATAAACCATTTTATCAATCCTCCAGTACTTAGACCTGGTGTTGGACTCAGGTATTAACCCCAGTTCATCTCATTACCCTTTCATCCTTTATATAGGCAACTTACACTTAAGCAGAGGATTTATGTATGTCTGATCTATTGTATGAATAGCAACAGAAAAATTATTTAAAAAGAAGGGGATTGTTTAGAATGTTGCTACTGGATTTCTTATTATAATGGTTGTTATAATGTGTGCTTACGATGTTTGTCTTACGAATTTTGTGTCTTGTTATTTATGTGATGATTTGATTGTCACTGTTAATGGTATCAGACCTAAAAATTTATTCGTGAATTTGGACTAGATTATTTTATCAATCCTTCACTACTTAGACCTTACACTGTGGCTGTGAAGTAAATCTAAGTTTCCCACAAAAATTGACCGGTTATTTTTTTAGCCCAAAAACTGGAATGCGACACAGTAAGGAGCTTCTATACTTGAAATGATCTTGAAAAATATTTCATAATGTTGCCTCTGGCTGGAAAATACTTCATAACTGTGAAACAAAAAATCATGAAGTAAACATAATCAATTAAAGGCTTAATTATATGACTTGATGACCCTACAACAGTATTTTATCCTGAGATATATATTGAGCACGAGAAACATGCCTTACACTGAAGTTATAAAGCAAATATAAGTTCCTGCAGAAATTAGCAAAAGCTGTAGGGTATTTTTCCATCCATAAACCTTTTTGTTCCAAACCTAGAATATGACACAATGAAGAGCTTCTATACTTGAAATAATCATAAAAGTATTTCATAACACTGCTTCTGGTTGGAATATACCTTATAATTGTGAAGCGAAATATCACAAAGTATCTTAGAAAATATAATCATTTAAATGCTTAATTGCTTGACTAGACAACCTACAACATTTTTTCATCCCAAGATTCGTATTTATCATAAGAAATAGGTCCTATACTGAAGTTAAGAAACAAAATATATGTTCTGAAGAAATATAGTAAAAAATGGAGGTAATAATTCAGAGTATTTTTTGTCCAAAAAACTTTGTTCTAAAACTGAAATGTAACATAATGAGGAGCTCCTATACTTACCGTAATCATAAAGATATTTTATAGTGCTGCCTCTGGCTTAAAAATACTTTATAACAATGAAGTGAAAATCTTGAAGTATTTTAAACATGTAATTATTTAAAGGGTTAATTACACAACTTAATGATCCTACGACAATATTTCATCCCTAGATACACATTGGGCATGAAAATAGGCTTTACACTTCAGTTATGCAGCAAATCTAAGTTCTTATGAAAATTAACAAAAACTTCAGGTAATAGTTCAGGGTTTAATAATGAAGTGAAAAATCATGAAATAAGTTAGAAATGTAATCATGTATATGCTTAATCACAAGACTTTACGAACCTACAGCAATACTTCATGCCCTTATTCATATTTAGCATGAGAAATAGGCCATATACTGAAGTTATGCAGCAAATATCGGTCGGTCCACAGTTAACCCAGCTGTTCATCCACCCCTAGGGGTTGGTCGATAAAATGGGTACCTGACTCAGGCTAGGGTATATATGTATATATATAGCGTTAATAGGATGGCCTTGATTAGGGGCTTAACTGCCCGTGCCGTCTCAACTAACATAGAAAAAAAAGATATAACTGAACAGATAACACTACACTACTGAGGAGGTAACACCATACCACTGAACAAATAACACCACACTACTGCACAGGTATCATTACACCACTTAACAGATAACACCACACTACTAAACAGATGACACCATACAACTGAAAAGAAAACACCATACTACTGAAGAGATAACACCATATTATTGAAGAAAAACACCATACTACTGAACAGGTAACAGCATAGTAATGAACAGATGACACATACTAAAGAACAGATAACGCCTACTACTAAAAAGGTAACACCATACAACTAAACTGATAACGACGTACTTCTGAAGAGATAACATACTGTTGAACAGATAACACTCTGCTGAACATATAGCACCAACATAATGAACAGATGACACCATACTAGTGAACAGGTAAAAGCATGCCACTGAAAGATAACACCATACAACTGTACAGATAACACCATACCACTGAACAGGTAAACGTATCCTACTGAACAAATAAGACCATACTAGAGAACAGATATCCCCTTATAACCGAAAAGTTATGACCATACTATTGAACACATAACACCATACTACTGAAAAGATAGCACTATACAACTGAACAGATAACACTATACCACTGAACAGTTAACATCATGCCAATGAATAGATAACAGGCCACTACTAAACATGTAACACTACACCACTCAACAGATAACACCACACGACTAAATAAATAACACAATATTACTGAAAAGAGAACACGATACTGCTGAACAGATAACACCATAATACTGAACAGATAACACCATTCTACTGTCGGGGTAACAGCGTATTACTGAGCAGATAACACTATACTACTGAACAGACAACACGTACTACTGAACCGATAACGCCTACTACGAAACAGGTAACACCATACTAATGAACTTATAGCACCATACAACTGAAGAGATAACACAGTGTTGAGAAGATAACACCATTCTACCGATCAGATAACATAATACTGAACAAATAACACCATACTACTGAACAGATAACATACGCCTGAACAGATACACCACATTACTGAACAGGAAATATACTAGTGAACAGATAACACCATACTACTGAACAGATAACACTATACTACTGAATAGATGACGCTATAAAACTGAACAGACTACACTATACTACTGAACAGATAACACCTTACGACTGAACATATAACCCCATACTACTTAGAAGGTAACACCATACTAGTGAACAGATAACACTGAGCATATAACACCATACTGATGAACAGACAACACCATAATACTGTACAGATACCTATGAACTGGGAACAACATACAGCAGAAAAGATAACACCTTACTACAGAAAAGACATCAACATACTACTGAACAGATATACTATTGAACAGGCATCACCATAATACTGAACAGATAACACCATATAACTGAGCAGATAACACTACACTACTGAAGAGGTAACACTATACCACTGAAAAAATAACACCACGCTACTGAACACGTATCATTACACCACTGAACAGACAGCACCACACTACTAAACAGATAACACCATAAACTGAAAAGGAAACACAGCACTACTGAAGAGATAACACCATAGTATAGAAGAAATAACACCGTACTACTGAACAGGTAACAGCATACTACTAAACAGATAACACATACTGATGAATCGATAAAGCCTACTACTTAAAAGGTAGCACCATACAACTGAACTGATAACAACAAACTACTGAAGAGATAACATACTATTGAACAGATAACTTTCTACTGAACAGATAGGACTAACATAATAAACAGATAACACCATACCAGTGAACAGGTAACAGCATACCATTGAACAGATAACATCATACAATTGAACATATAACACCATACAACTGAACAGGAAGCACCATACCAATGAACAGATAGCACTATATCATCAAAAAGATAACACCATACTACTGAACAAGTAACACCATACAACTGAACATATAACGCCATACTACTGTACAGATAACACCATACCACTGAACAGGTAAACGTATACTACTGAACAGATAAGACCATACTAGAAAACAAATATCACCTTCTAACCGAATAGATCTAACCATACTATTGAACACATAACACCACACTACAGAAAAGATAACACTATACAACTGAGCAGATAACACTATACTACAGAACAAGTAACACCATGCCATTGAACAGATAACAGACCACTACTAAACATGTAACACTACACCAATGAACAGATAACACGACACTACTGAACAAATAACACAATATTGCTGACAAAGGAACGCAATACTGCTGAACAAATAACACCATAACACTGAACAAATAACACCATACTATTGAACAGGGAGCAGCTAATTACTGAACAGATAACACATACAACTGAACCGATAACGCCTACTACTAAACAGTATTGAAAAGATAACACCATACTACTGATCAGATAACATAATACTGAACACATAACACCATACTACTGAACAAGTAACACCATGATACTGAACAGACAACATACTACTGAACAGATAACACCACACTACTGAACAGATTACGTATACTTGAACAGATCCACCACATTACTGAGCAGATAATATACTAATGAACAGATAACGCCACACTACTGATCAGAAAACGCTATACTACTGAACATATGACACTATAAAACGGAACAGACAACACCATACTACTGAACAGATAACAGCATACCACTGAAGAGATAACACCACACTACTGGACATATAACACCAGACTACTGAACAGGTAACACTACACTACTGAACAGATAACAAGACACTACAAAAGAGATATCAACATACTACTGAAAAGAGAACACCATACTAATGAACATGTAACACCATTGTAGTGAACAGATTACACCATACTACTGAAGAATTAAAGGCATACTTCTGAACAGATAATATCATATTACTGGACAGATAACACTATACTACGGAACAGGGAACACCATACCACGGAACAGATAACTTCACACTACTGAACAAGTAACATTACACCGCTGAACAGATAAAACCACACTAATGAACAGATAACATCATATTACTGAAAAGAAAACACCATACTACTGAACAGATAACACTATAGTAATGAACAGATCACACCATACTACATAACAGGTAACAGCTTACCGCTAAACAGATAACACCAAACGACTTAACATAAAACACCATACTACTTAACATACTACTGAAGAGATAATATTCTACTGAACAGATAGCACCATACTACTAAATAGATAACACTATATTACTGAACGTGTAGCACCATAATACTTAAAAGAAATCACTACTGAACAGATGACACCATACTACTGAAGAGATAACAACATAAGGCTGAACATGTAACACCAAATTCTGGACAGATAACATACTACTAAACAGATAACACCATACTGCTAAGAACAAATAATATACTATTGAACAGATAACACAAATAACTGAACAGATAACACCATACTACAGAAAAGGTAACAGCATACCGCTGAACAGAAAACACTATACTATTGAACATGTGGAACCATAATGATAAAAAAGATAGTATACTACTGAACAGATAACACTAGACTACTAAACAGACAATACCATACTACTGTAAAGATAACACCATACCATTGAACAGGTAACACCATACTTCTGAGCAGATACCACCATACTACGGAAGAGACATCAACATACTGCTAAACAGATATCACCATACTACTAAACAGATGACACCATACTAGTGAACAGGTAACAGCATAACACTGAACAGATAACACCATACTACTGAAGAGGTAACACCATGCTATTGAACAGATAAGACCATACTATTGAACAGATAACACCATACTATTGAACAGATACCACCATACTGCTGTACATATATCACAATACTACACAACAGGTATCACCACACTAGTGAACAGAAAATACCATATAACTGAAGTTATAACACTTTACAACTGAAGGGATAACACCATAATACGGTACATATAACACCATACTACTGAACAGGAAACTTTATACTATTGAACAGATAATACCATTCTACTGAATCGATATAACCATACTATTTAACAGATAGAACCATACTACAGAATATATAACATTATAAAACTGAACAGATTACATCATACTACTGAGCAGGTAACAGCATACTACTAAACAGATAACACTATACTACTGAAGAGAAACATATACTACTGAAACGATAACGTCTACTACTAAACAGGTGAAACCATATTACTGAACTGATAACTCCATACTGCTAAAGAGATAACATGCTATTGAACAGAAAAAACCATGTTACTGAACAGATAACACACTACTGAACAGATAACACCATATTGTTAACAGATAACACCGTTCTACTGAAAAGATAATACAATTTTACTGAACAGATAACAACAACGACTAAACAGATAACGCCATACTACTAAACACATACAAACAATTATTGAACAAATATCACCATACTTCTAAACAGAAAAAACCATACTTCTGAACATACAACACCTCACTACTGAACCCGTAACACCATACTAGTGAGCAGGTAACAGTATACCATTGAAAAGATAACACTATACTACTGAACATGTAACACCATAATAATGAACAGATGATATACTACTGAACAGATATCACCATACTACTGGAGAGGTAACACTTTACCACTGAAAATTGATACCATACTGCTGAACACATAACACCAATTTACTGAAGAGGCAACACTATACGAGTGAACAGATAACATCATATTACTTAAGGGATAGCACCATACTACTGAACAGATAACACCATATAAATGAACAGACAGCACCGTGCTATTGTTCAGATAGCACCGTACCATTGAACATGTAACACCATACTATTGAACAGATAACACCATGCTGCAGAAGAGACATCAATACAATATTGAACACATATGACCATACTATTGAGCAGATAACACCATACTACTGAAGAGGTAACAGTACACGACTAAACAGATAACACCATACTACTGAAGAGGTAACACCATACCACTAAACAGATACCTTCACCTTACTAAACAGGTATCAATATAACACTGAACAGATAACACTATACTATTAATCAGATAACAGCATTCTACTGAACATATAACACCGTACAAATGAACAGATAACTACATATTACTGAAGGGATAACACATACAACTGAAAAATTAACACCATACTACTGTGCAGACAACATCATTCCACTCAACAGGTATTACCTATTCTACTGAACAGATAAGACCATAATACAGAACAGATATCACCTTATAACCGAACAGATATATCTATACTATTGACCTGATAGCACCATATTGCTGAACAGGTAAAGGCATACTAATGAACAGATAACGCTATAATACTGAACAGATAACACATACTACTGAGCCGATAACGCCTACTACTATATAGGTAACACCATACTACTGAAGTGATAACACCATACTACTGAAGAGATAACATACTATTGAAAAGATAACACCATACTACTGAACAGATAACACACTACTGAACATATGACACTATACTACTGAACAGATAATTTCATAATGCTGAATCAAAAACACGTTACTGAACAGAAAGCATCATGCTACTTAACCGAAATATACTACTAATCAGATAACACATATTACTGAGCAGATAGCACCATACAACTGAACAGAAAAGACCATTCTACCGAACAGATAACAAGTACTGAACAGATAATACCATAATACTAAGCAGATACCAACAAGTTCTGAACAGATATCAATATACTAATGAACATATAACACCATACTACTGAATAGATAACATCATACTACTGAAGAGATAGCACTTTACTACTGAACAGATATCACCATACTACTGAACTGATAACACCATATTACTGAACAGGTAACAGCATACCAGTGAATAGATAGAACCATACTACTAAATATATAACACCGAACTACTGAACAGGTAACACCATACTAATAAACAGATAACACCATGTTACTGAAGGGATAACACCATACAACTGAGCAATTAACACCATACAACAGAACATATAACGCCATAATACTATACAAATAATACCATATCAATGAACAGGTAATACCATATTACAGAACAGATAACACTATACTGCAAACAGATATCACCATACTAATCAACAGATAACACCATACTACTAACCAGATAACACCATGCAACTGAACAGATAACAATATACTACTGAAAAAGTAACACCACACCACTGAACAGATAACAGCATACTACTGAACAGATAACAACAAACTACTGAGCAGATAGAACACACAACTGAACCGATAACGCCATCTACTAAACAGGTATCACCATACTACTGAACAGATGACACATACTACTGAACCGATAACGCCTACTACTAAACAGGTAACACCATACCACTGAATTGATAATATACTACTGAACATATAACACCATATCATTCAAAAGATAACACCATACTACTGACCATGTAACACTATAATACTGAACAGATAACACCTACTACAGAACAGATAACATACTACTAAACAGATATCTCTCTACTAATGAACAGATAACTCTATACTACTGAACAAATAACACCATACTATTGAACTTATAACACCATACTGCTGAAAACGTAACACCATACTAATTCACAGGTAACAGCATACCACTGAATAGATAATTTCACACTATTGAACATGTAACACTATAACACTGAACAGGTAATATACTACTGGACATATAATATACTACTGAACAGATAACACCATACTAGTGAAAGGGTAACACCCAACCACTAAACAAATAATACAATACTACTGAACATAAAACAGGTAACACGATACTAGTGAACAGATAAAACGAAATTACTGAAGTGATAACACCATACTACTAAACAGATAACACCATACTACTTAACAGATAACACCATACAACAAAAGTATAATATCATACTACCGTACAAATAATATCATACCAGTGAACAGGAAACACCCTACTAATGAACAGATAACGCCATGTTACTGAAGGGATAACACCATACTACTGAACAGATATGACCATACTATTAAACAGATAACATCATACAACTAAACTGGTAACACCATACTAGTGAACAGGAGATACCATATTACTGAAAGGATAGCAACATACAACTGAACAAATAACACCATACTACTGTACATATAACACCATACCAATGAACAGAGAATTTTAGACTATTAAACAGATAATACCATAATACCGAATACACATAACCATTCTATTGAACAGATACAACCATACTACTGAACATATAACATCTTTTAAACTGAACACATTGCACTATACTACTGAACAGGTAACAGCATACTACTGAACAGATTGCACTATACTACTGAACAGATACATGTACTACTGGACCGATTACGCCTACTACTAAACAGGTGACACCATGGTACTGAACTAATAATACCATACTACCGAAGAGATAACGTACTGTTGAACAGATAACACCATAATACTGAACAAAAATACAGTACTGAACAGACACACCATACTACTGAACAGATAACATCATACTACAGATCAAATAACACCATACTACTGAAAACATAATACCATTCTACTGAACAGATAGCAACAACTACTGAACAGAGAACACCATACTACTGAACATATACCAACAACAACTGAACAAATATCACCATACTGCTGAACAGATATAACCATGCTACTGAAAAGATAACACCATGTTACCGAATAGATAACACCATACTTTTGAGAACATAACAATGCCACTGAACACGTAACACTGTAATACCGAATAGATAACAATATATCATAGAACAAATAGCACCATATACTGAACAGTCATCACTATACAACAGAGGAGATAACACCACACTACTTAACAGATATCACCATACTAATAAACACATAACACTCTACTACTGAACATGTAACAGCATACCAAAGAACACATACCATTATACTACAGAATACGAATACCATACACCTGAACAGGTAACACCAAACTAATGAAGAGATAACGCAATATTTCTTAAGGGATAAGGCAAGCTACTGAACAAATAACACTATACAACTGAACATATAGCACCATACTACTGAACAGATAATAACATTCCACTGAATAGGTAACTCCATACTACTGAACAGATAACATAATACTACAAACTGATATCAACATACAACTGAACAGATATGACCATACTATTGAACAGATAAGAACATACTGGTAAGGAGATAACACCATACAAATCAACAGAAAACACTATACTACTGAACAGGTAACGCCATAACACTGAACAGATAACACACACTACTGAACGGGTAACACTTCACCATTGAAATGATAACACCATAAGACAGAAAAGATAACACCAAGAGAAGAAAAGAGAAGACAGTGTTACTGAACAGATAACACCATAGTACTGAATAGATAACACTATACTACTGAACAGATAAAAGCATACTACTGAATATAAAACAGCATACAACTAAACATATAACACTAAACGACAGAACAGATAACACTATACCAATGAAAGATAATAACACACTACTGAACAGATAACACTACACTAATGAACAGATAACACCACACTACTAAACAGATATCACCATACTACTGGATAAAGAACACCGTACTGCTGAACAGATAGCACCATAGTACTGAACATATAACACCGTACTCATGAACAGGTAATAGCATACTACTGAACAGATAACACCATACTACTTAACAGATAAAACCATATTACTGAACAGATAACACTATACGACTGAACATATAACCTCATACTACTTAACAGGTAACACCAAATTACTAAACAGATATTTTGCTAAACATATAACACCATACTACTAAACAGATAACACCATACTACGGAACAGGTAACACCATAACACTGAACATATAACTCTACATTACTGAATAGGTAACATTATACCACTGAACTATAACACAGCACTACTGAACAGATAACACCATAGTACTGAAAAGAAAGCACCATACTACTGCTCAGATGACACCATTAATTATACTAAACACATAACACCATACTTATGAAGCGGAAACAGCATACTTCTTAACAAATAAAACCATACTACTGAACAAATAACACAATACAACTGAAGATATGACCCTAACCTACTTAACAAGTAATATCATACTACTGAGCAGATAACATCATACTACTAAACGGATAACACCATACTACTGACCATGTAACACCAAAATACTGATCAGAAAACGTACTACTGAACAGATAATACACTAGTGAACAGATAACAGCATACTACTGAACAGATAACACCATATTACTGAACACGTAACACCATGATACTGAACAGATAACATACGACTGAACAGATAACACCGTACTCATGAGCAGATAACATCATACTATGGAACAGGTAACACCATACTACTGAACAGATAACACCATAATACTCTACAGATAACAGCATACTACTGAACAGATAACACCATACTTATGAAAAGATAACATCATTGTACTGAACATTTAAAATCATCCTCGGAACGTGTAACACCGTACTACTGAACAATTAGCACCATACTACTGAATAGATAAAATTATAAAACTGAACAGATAGCACCCTATTACTGAACAGGTAACAGCATACCACTGAACAGATAACACCATACTACTGAACATATAAAATCATACTAAAGAACAGGTAACACCATACTGCTGAACAGACAACACCATATTACTGAAGGGATAACATCATACACCTAAACAGATAACACCATACTACTGTACAGATAACACCATACAACAGAATAGATATCTCTGTACTACCAAACATATATCTCCATACTATGGGACAGAGGACACTGTATTACTGAAAAGATAATATCATACAACAGAAGAGATAACACTATACTGTTGAACAGGAAACAGCATACCACTGAAGAGATATAGCCAAACTAATGAACAAATTACATCATATTACTAAAAAGAGAGCACCATACTACTGAACAGATAACACCATACTACAGAACAGATTACACCATACTACTGTATAAATAGCACAATACTATTGAACAGATAAGAAAAAACTGAACAAATGGCAATATAAAACTGAACATTAACAACATAATACTGAACTGATAACACCATATCATTGAAGGGATATGTTCATACTATCGAACAGATAACACCATACAACTGAACAGATAACATACTACTGAACAGATAGCATCATTCAACAGAGAAGACATCACCATACTACTGAACAGAAATCACCATACTATTGAAAGGATAAAACCACACAACTGAACAGTTAACACCATAAAACAGAACAAAACACGCTATACTACTGAACAGATAACACCATAGCATTAAACAGATAACACAATACTACTGAACATATAACACCAAACTAATGAACAGATAACATCATACTAATGAACAGATAACGGCATACTACGGAATAGGTAGCATATACTACTGAACAGATAGCACCATACTACTGAACAGGTAGCACCATACTACTGAACAGATTACACTGTACTACTGAACAGATAACGACTACTACTGAACATTTAAGACCATACTACTGAACTGAAAACAAAATACTACTAAAGAGGTAACATACTATTGAACAGATAACACCATACTACTGAACAAATAACACACTACTGAACATGGAAACCATAATATTGAGCAGATAACACAGTACTACTGAAAATGTAACTCCATGACACTGAACAGATAACATAATGCTGAAAGATAACACCATACTTCTGAACAAATAACACGATACTACCGAACAGATAATGCTGAACTACTGAACAGACAGTCCCATACTACTGAACAGATAACACCATAATTCTGAACATATACTACTGAACATATTCCATACTACTTAACACATAACACCATAGTACTGAAGAGAGAACACCATACTACTGAACATATAGCACCATAGAACTGAACAGATAACACCACACTACTGAACAGACAACACCATATTACTGAACGGGTAACACCATAATACTGAACAGATAATACTACTACTGAACAGATAACGCCTACTACTAGCCAGGTAACACCTACTACTGAACTGATAACACAATACTACTAAAGAGATAACATACTATTGAACAGATAACACCATACTACTGAACTTGTAACCCCATGACACTGAACAGATAACATACTACTGAAAGATAACACCATAGTTCAGTACTACTAAACATATAACACCATAATGATGAACAGATAACATTCTACTGAACAGATAGCACCAATTTACTGAACTGATAACATACAACTGAACAGATACTACTATGCTGCTGAACAGATAAGGCCATACTACTGAACAGGTAGCACCATAAATCTGAACATATACTTCTGAACATATTCCATACTGCTTAACACATAACACCATAGTACTGAAGAGAGAACACCATACTACTAAACATATAACACCATAGTATGAACAGATAACACCAAACTACTGAACAGATAACAGAATTCTATTGAACTAGTAACACCATACTACCGAATACAAAAAAAAAAAATCTGAAAAGATAACGCCATGCTACTGAACACGTAACATATGCTACTGAACAGATAACACCATACTATTGAACATATAACACCATACTAATGAACAGATAACATCATACTAATGAACATATACTACTGAACAGATATCATCATGCTACTGAATATATATCACCGTACTACTGAACTGATAACACCATACTACTGAACAGATAGCACTATACTAAAAAACAGTTTACTCCATATAATGAAGAGATTACACCATACACATGAACAGCTAACACCATACTACTAAACAGGCAACACCTAACTATTGAACAGATAACATCATACTAATGAACATATAACAATACTACTAGATATATATCTCAAGGATAATGAACATATAAGTAGCCCCATGATACTGAACAGGAAGTAACATACTACTGAATAGATAATGCCATACTACTGAACATATAGCATTATAATACTGAACAAATAACACTCTACTAATGAAGAGATATCACCATATCACTGAAAAGAGAGCACCATACCACTGAGCATGTAAAGACCATACTACTGACCAGATAGAAACACAATACTACTGAACACATAACACCATACTAATGAACAGATAACATCATACTACGGAGCATATAACATCATACTACGGAACAGGTAACACCATACTACTGAAAAGATAACACCATGCTACTGAACATTTAACACCATACTACTGAACAGATAACACCATACTAATGAACAGATAACATAGTATCAATGAACATATAAAATCATACCTCGGTCCAGGTAACACCATACTACTGAAAAGGTAATTCTATTAAACCGAAAAGATAACATAATACCGAACAGATAACACCATATTACTAAAGGGATAACATCATACCACTAAACAATCGAAAAGATAACACCATACTACTGTACAGGTAACACCATACCACTGAACAGGTAGCACGATACTACTGAACAGATAACACCATCCAACAGAGCAGATATCACCATACTACTGAACAGATATCACCATACAACTAAACAGATAACACCATATTACTGAACAGATAACACCATAAAACAGAACAGAAAACACTATACTACTGAACAGGCGACAGCATACCACGGAACAGATAACACCATATTACTGAAAAGAAAAAGCCATACTACTAAAGAGATAACACCATAATACTTTACGAATAAAACCATACTACTGAACAGGTAACAACATGTTACTGAACAGATGACACCGTATTACTGAACAGATAACACATGCTACTAAACAGATAAAGCCATGCTAGTGAATAGGTAACATAAACTGCTAAAAACATAACACAATACTACTGAACAGGTAGCATTATAATACTGAACAGAAAAAACTGTACTGCTGAACAGATAACGCCTACTATTGAAAAGGTAACACCATACTACTGAACTGATAACACTATACTATTGAAGAGATAACATATGATTGAACAGATAACACCATACTACTGAACAGAAAATATACTAATGAACAGAAAAAAAACGACTAAACAGATAACACCATACTACTGCACAGATAACACCATCATACTGAACATGTAACACAATAATACTGAACAGATTAAAAACTACTTAACAAACAACATAATACTGAACAGATATTATTATATTACAAAACATATATCATCATGTTACTGAACAGATAACACCATACTATTGAACATACAACACCATGAGACTGAACAGATAACAAAATACTGAAAGATTACACCATGCTACTGTACATATAACATCATAATACTGAACAGATAACACCAAACTACTGAACTGATAACATACTACTGAACAGATGTTACTATATTACTTAATAGATAACACCATACTTCTGAATAAATAACACCATACTACTCTATAGATAACACCATTCCTATGACCAGGTAACACCATACTGCTGAACAAATAACACCATACAACAGAATATATAACTAAATACCACTAAACATATCTCTCCATAGTATTAAACAGATAACACCATAATGGTAAGAAGATAATACCATACAACAGAACAGATAACACTATACTACTGAACAAGCAACAGCATACCACCTATCAGATACCACCACACTACTGAACATATACCACCATACTACCGAAAAGATAACATATAATGCTGAACAGATAACGCACTACTACTGAACAGGCCACATATACTACTGAACAGATAACACCATACTACTAAACAGGTAGCACCATACTACTGAACAGATAATACCATACTACAGAACAGATAACACAATAATTCCAAATAGATAATAATACCATACTATTGAACAGATAACATCATGTTACTGAAATGATTACACTATAAACTAAAGAAATGACACCATACTACTGAGATGGAAAGAGCATTCCATTGAACAGATAACACCATACTACTGAAAAAGTAACACCATACAACCAAAGGGATAACACAGTACTACAGTACAGATGACACCATACCACCGAATATGTAACACCATACTACTGAATAGATAACACCATACAACAGAACAGATAACCCCATACTGCTGAACATATAACACCATACTGCTGGACAGATAGCACCATACTACTAAACATATAACATTATAAAACTGAGCAGATTAAAACATACTACTGAACAGACAAAATCTTATTACTGAAGGGATAACATCATAGTACTGAACATATAGCACCATTAAACAGAACAGATTACACCATATTTCTGTAGATACAACCACATACAACTAACAGATAACACTATACATCTGTACAGATAACACCATACCACTGAGCTGGTAACACTATACTACGGAACAGATAACACCATACAACAGTATAGATATCACCATACTACTGAACATATATCACAATACTATTGAACAGATAACACTTTACTAGTGAACAGATAGCGCGATACAACAAAACAGATAACACTATACTCCTGAAGGGGCAACAGCATTACACTGAACAGATTTCACCACAATACTGAAAAGATAGCATCATGCTACTGAAAGAGAACACCATAATGCTGAACAGATAACACCATAGTGCTAAAGATAAACACCATAGTACTGAACAAGTAGCATCATACTAGTGAACAGATAACACCATGCTACTGAACAGATAACTCATATTGCTGAAAAAATAACTCTACGATAATGAACAGGTAACACATACTACTGAACAGATAACGCCATACTACTGAATAAATATCGCCATACCACTGAACAGGTAACACTATAAAGCTGAACAGATAACACCATGCTACTGAACAGGTAACAGCAAACCACTGAATAGATACCACCGTACTACTGAACAGATAGTACCACATTACTGGTGATAACATCATACAATTGAAGAGAAAACACCATACAATTGGATAGATAGCACCATACCACCATACACATAACTCAGTACCACTGAACAGGTAACACCATACTACTGAACAGATAACACCATATAACAAAACAGATACCATCATACTACTGAACAGATAACACCATAGGGCAGAACAGATAGCAGTACTACCGAGCAGGCAGCAGCGTACCATTGAACCCATAACACCACACTACTGAACAGATAATACCATACTACTGAAAAGGGAACACCATACCACCAAAGAGATAACGCCATAGTAATGAACAGATAACACCATACTACTGAACAGGCAACAGCATACTACTGTACAAATAACACCATACTACTGAATAGATAACATATACTATTGAACAGATAGCGATTCACCGTTGACGAGCAGGCGTTGTTCCACTTTCCTAGACATAGACCGTTGACATGCAGGTGTTGTTCTTCTCCCCCAGACGTACACCGTTGACAAGCAGGTAGCGGACAGCGCGGGGGCGGCCAACGCCTACCTGTCGGGCGTCAAGACCAGGTCCCGGATGGTGGGACTGTCGGGTGCGGTGGACTACAGTGACTGTGACGCCTCGCTCCTGCCTGAGAACCGTCTGGACTCCATCCTCAAGTGGGCGCAGGACGCTGGCAAAGATACAGGTGGGTAGTGGCACACTGGGGAGGATACAGGTGGGTAGTGGCTCCCTGGGGAGGATACAGGTGGGTAGCGGCACATTAGGGAGGATACAGGTGGGTAGTGATACACTGCGGAGGATACAGGTGGGTAGTGGACAAACTGGACAAGATTCAGGTGGGTATCGGCACACTGGGGAGGATACAGGTGTGTAGCGACACACTGGGAGGGTGATGGAGGTGGGTAGTGGCGCACTGGGGAGGATACAGGTGGGTAATGGCACATTGGAGAGAATACAGATGTGTAGTGGCAAACTGGAGAGGATACAAGTGGTTAGTGACACACCAGGGAGGATACAGGTGGGTAGTGGCACACTGAGGAGGGTACAGGTGGGTAGTGACACACTGGGTAGGCTACAGGTGGGTATTGGCACACTGAGGAGGATACAGGTGGGTAGCGGCACACTGAGGAGGATACAGCTGGGTAGGGACACATTAGAGAGGATATAACTGGGAAGGATGCAGGTGGGTAGTGGCACACTGAGAAGGATACAGGTGGCTAGTGGCACAATGGGAAGATAAGTTGGGTAATGGCACACTGGAGAGGATACAGGTGTGTAGTGGCATACTGGGGAGGATACAGGTGGGTCGAGGCACAATTGGGAGGGTACAGGTTGGTAGTGGCACACTGGACAGAATGCAGGTGGGTAGTGGCACACCGGGAGGATACAGGTGGGTAATAGCATACAGGAAAGGATACAGGTGGGTCGTGGCACAATGGGGAGGACACAGGAGGGTATGGCATAATGGGGAGGATACAGGTTGGTAGTGGCACACTGGGCAGGATGCAAGTGGGTAGTGGCACGCTGGAAAGGATACATGTAGGTAGTGGCACACTGGAGTGGATACAGGTGGGTAGTGACACACTGGGGAGGATACAGGTGGGTAGTGGCACACTGGGAGGATATAGGTGGGTAGTAGCACACTGGGGAGGATACAGGTTGGTAGTGGCACACTGGGCAAAATGCAGGTGGGTAGTGGCACACTGGGGAGGATACAGGTGTGTAGTGGCATATTGGAGAGGATACAGGTGGGTCGTGGCACAATGGGGAGGATACAGGTGGGTATGGCACAGTGGGGAGGATACACATAGGTAGTGACACACTGGGAGGGTACAGGTGGGTAGTGGAACACTGGGGATGATACAAGTGGGTAGTGACAAACCGGAGAGGATACAGGTGGGTAGTGGCACACTGGGGAGGATACAGGTGGGTAGTGGCACACTGTGGAGGATGCGGGTGGGTAGTGGCAAACTGCGGAGGATACAGGTGGGTAGTGAGACACTGAGGAGGTTACAGATGGGTAGTGGCACACTGAGGAGGATACAGGTGACAAATGGCACACTGAGAGGATAAGTTGAGTAGTGGCACACTGAGGAGGATACAGGTGAATATTGGTACACTGGGAATGATAGAGGTGGGTAGTGGGACACTGGAGAGGATACAGGTGGGTAGTGGCACACTGGGGAGGATACAGGTTGGTAGAGGCACGCTGGGAAGAATACAGTTGGGTCGTGACACACTGGGGAGGATACAGGTTGGTAGTGGCACACTGGACAGAATGCAGGTGGTTAGTGGAACGCTGGGAAGGATACAGGTAGGTAGTGGCACACTGGGGAGGATACAGGTGGGTACCGGTACACTGGGGAGGATAGAGGTGGGTAGTAGCACACTGAGAGGATAGAGGTGGGTAGTGACACACTGGGTAGTGGCACACTGGGGAGGATATAGGTAGTTAGTGGCAAACTGGGGAGGATACAGGTGGATAGTGGCACACTGGGAGGATATAGGTGGGTAGTGGCACACTGGGAGGATACAGGTGAGTAGTGACACACTGGGAGGATATAGATGGGTAGTGGCACACTGGAGAGGATACAGCTGGGTAGTGGCACATTGGGGGTGATATAGGTGGGTAGTGGTACACTGGGGAGGATCCAGGTGGATAGTGACACACTAGGGATGATAGAGGTGGGTAGTGGCACACTGGGGAGGAATCAACTGGGTAGTGGCACACTTGGGAGGATACAGGTGGATAGTGGCACACTGGGGATGATACAGGTGGGTAGTGGCACACTTGGGTTGATACAGGTGGGTCGTGGCACACTGAGGGGGATACAGGTGGGTAGTGATATACTGGGTAGGCTAAAGGTGGGTACTGGCACACTTGGGAGGATGCAGATGGATAGTGGCACACTGTAGAGTTTACAGATGGATATTGGCACAATGGGGAGGATAAAGGTGGGTAGTTGCACACTGGGAGGATACAGCTGGGTAGTGGCATACTGGGCAGGATGCAGGTGTGTAGTGGCACACTGTGGAGGAAAAAGGTAGGTAGTGGCACATTGGGGAGGATACAGGTTGGTCGCGGCACACTGGACAGAATGCAGGTGGTTATGGCACACTGGGGAGGATACAGGTAGGTTGTGGCATACTGAGGAGGATACAGGTGGCAAGTGGCCCAGCAAGGAGGATACAGGTGAGTATGGCTAAATGGGGAGGATACGGTTTGGTAGTGGCACACTGGGCAGGATACAGGTGGACAGTAGCACACTGGGAAGGATACAGGAGGGTAGTGGTACAGTGGGGAGGATAAAGGTGGGTAGTGACACAATGAGAGGGTACAGGTGAGTAGTGGCACACTGAGGAGGATACAGGTGAGTAGTGGCACACTGAGGAGGATACAGGTGGGTAGTGACACACTGGGGAGGATACAGGTGGGTAGCGGCACACTTCGGAGGACACAGGTGGGTAGTGGCACACTGAGAAGGATACAGGTGGGTAGTGGCACAATGAGGAGGATACAGGCGGGTAGTGGCACACTGAGGAGGATACAGGCGGGTAGTGACACACTGGGAGGATACAGGCGGGTAGTGACACACTGCGGAGGATACAGGCGGGTAGTGGCACACTGGGGAGGATACAGGCGGGTAGTGACACACTGCGGAGGATACAGGTGGGTAGCGGCACACTGAGAATGTACAGGTGGCAAGTGGCACACTGGGAGGATAAGTTGGGTAGTGGCACTCTGGGGGGGATACAGGAGGTAGTGGCACACTGGTAGGGTACAGGTGGGTAGTGGCACACTGAGGAGGATACAGGTGGCAATTGGCACACTATGGATGATAGAGGTGGGTAGTGGCACACTGGGGAGGATACAGGTGGATAGTGGCACACCGGGGAGGAATTAGCTGGGTTGTGGCACACTTGGGAGGATACAGGTGGATAGTGGCACACTGGGGATGATACAGGTGGGTAATGACGTACTGGGGAGGATACAGGTGGATAGTGGCACACTAGGGATGATAGAGGTGGGTAGTGGCACACTGGGGAGGAATCAGCTAGGTAGTGGCACACTTGGGAGGATACAGGTGGATAGTGGCACACTGGAAATGATACAGGTGGGTAGTGACACACTAGGGAGATACAGGTGGGTAGTGGCACACCTGAGTTGATACAGGTGGGTCGTGGCACACTGAGGAGGATACAGGTGGGTAGTGATACACTGGGTAGGCTAAAGGTGGGTAGTGGCACACTTGGGAGGATGCAGATGGATAGTGGCACACTGTAGAGTTTACAGATGGATATTAGCACAATGGGGAGGATACAGGTGGCTTGTGACACTCTGGGACGATAAATTGTGTAGTGGCAAACTGGGAGGATGCAGGTGAGTAGTGGCACATTGGGGAGGACACAGGAGGGCACAATGGGGAGGATATATTGGGGCAGTGGCACACTGGGGAGGATACGGGTGGGTAGTAGCACACTGGGGATTATACAAGTAGGTAGTGGCACAATGGGGAGGATACATTGGGGTAGTGGCACACTGGGGAGGATACAAGTGGGTAGTGGCACACTGGGGAGGACACAGGTGGGTAGTGGCACAATGGTGAGGATACATTGAGGTAGTGGCACACTGGGGAGGATACAGGTGGGTAGTGGCACACTTGGGAGGATACAGATGGGTAGTGGTACACTGCTGAGTTTACAGATGGATATTGGCACACTTGGGAGGACACTGGTGGGTTTTGGCACACTAGGGAGGATACAGGTGGGTAGTTTCACACTGAGAAGGATACAGGTGGCAAGTGGCACACTGGGAGGATTAGTTGGGTAGTGGCACACTGGGAGGATTAGTTGGGTAGTGGCACACTAGGAGTATACAGGTGAGTAGTGGCACATTGGGGAGGCTGCAGGTGGGTAGTGGCACAATGGGCAGGATACATTGGGGTAGCGGCACACTGGGGAGGACACAGGTGGGTAGTGGCACACTGGGGAGGATACAGATGGGTAGTGATACACTGGGGAGGGTAGAGGTGGGTAGTGAGACACAGGGGAAGATACAGGTGGGCAGTGAGACACTGGGGAGGAAACTGGTGGAGAATTAGACACTGGGGAAAATAGAGATAAAATCTTCCCACTGTATTTAGTAACCCATTCACGCCACAGTTTTATACGACTTTGCATGTGACAGTATGTTAAGCCTACCATGAGCCTGCATGAGACCCATGAGCACGGGTCATCCTAGAGACTGTGCCACACATCCTTCAAGGCAAGCGCCTGGTCCTCTCATCTCCCTCCTCTGAAACCAGGTTCTTCCTCCTCCCGAGCCTGATGCCCTAAGCACGAGACAACCCTTCCCTACGCTTGAGCAGATACGCTCAACAGACCGTCACCTCTTCTAGGGTTTGTCCCTTCCCTCTGCCCAGAAGCACTATACGTCCACTCGGCCAGTCCTCCTCAGGCACCTCTCGCGGCCACACCGTGCACTAAACGGCCTGACTGACTACACAACAGCACCATTGATCTCTCTCTTGAGACACTGGACAGCAATCACAGCCACTCCCTAACGTTTCACCACACTGCCTGCATCTTGCGTGAGGCTTCACCATCTCCTGTATTGTCACAGTCCCACTTGCTGAACTTCTCGAACCCATAACCTCGACCCCGGATGGCCCCCGAACGCATCATGGTCAGCAACACTAACAGCGACACCACCGCATATACTTGTGACATTTGGTGTCTGAAAAATGCTTTAAAGGTATTGTTCAAATGGGCTTGTGTGTGGCTGTGGTGCGTAGAGGCCAGTTATAAATTTGTGAAAAGGTCATGGCCAAAATTTTCCTTTAACTGTCTGTAAAAAAGGTAGTGATTTTTTTATTCTTTGATAATTCAGAGTTTAAAAATGTCCATAATGAAACATTTCATGCACGACTTGTGTATGAATTGATTATACTTACTGCTTTGTTATGTCTTCAGTGAGTAGCAGGTGGAAGACATACTGCTTTGTTATGCCTTCACTGTGAAGCAGATAGACGACTTACTGCTATGTTATGTCTTCACTGTGAAGCAGGTGGACGACATGCTGTTTTGTTATGCCTTCACCGTGAAACAGATGGAGGACTTATTGCTTTGCTATGTCTTCACTCTGAAGCAGGTGTAGGAAATGTTGCTTTGTTATGCCTTCACTGGGAAACAGATGGTAGACACTGCTTTGTTATGTTTTCAGTGTATAACAGTTTAAGTCATAATGGTTTTCATGTCCGTGTGTGCGTTAGACGGAAGGATAATATTCCGTGTAATTAGACCTTATGATAATTAATCTGTTAATCTGGATCTCTACAGATTCCTTTCTTATATATCGACCATGTGTTGATGATTTCATGCTGGCCATTTTGATATGTGTTGATATCATCGTGGTGGCCATACTGACTGTGCTTAAGACATTTTGGTTTACTCATATATAAAAGCTTACGAATATTATCGTATGTTTATTATAAGCTCACATCCTAATCCTTTACCAAAACAATGAACAAAACATAGCCATGCTGTATAATTCCTTGCGTGGCTCCTGCAGTGATGGTGATTCCGTGTTCATGAACTATCAGTAAAGGTGAATACTTTAGTATTATGATTGTAATAACTACATTCAGTTAAGTGAACAATGTTTGACCGCTTACGGCCTTGGCAACTGGTAATGTTTGGTTTCCGTTTAATACATTTCTTGCACTAAGTGTATCATACAGATCCCATAGACCAGGTATCCTGGCACTAGTTTCTCAATATTGACGTGTGTTCGAGCGTGTGTCGGAGGAAGTGACCCCGTGTGTCTGCAGGCATCGTGACCACGGCCCATGTGACAGACGGGACCCCAGCTGCCCTCTACGCCAAGGCGGCCAAGCGTTACTGGCAGTGTGACACAAGCTTGGCGAAGGACAACGTTACACGCTGTGTGGACATCGCTCGACAGCTGATTCATGAGGAACCCGGGAAGAGCATTAAGGTATGCCGGACTCTCTCTCTCTCTCTCTCTCTCTCTCTCTCTCTCTCTCTCTCAATGTGTCTGCTACGCTCACGTCTTGTCTCACGTCAATTCTCTACGTAAGCTCAAAGGAAGTTAAACAGCAACAGAATACTGGATCCTTTCCTGTATGTTTACCGTCGAGGAAGATATCAGAAAACACATTTTGCTGTAGTTGAAGAAGAAAGATATACACAAGATTCAAAGAGGAAAACCTGTGAATCTTTCCGGTAACCAAAGAGGCGCAAATGAAGTTAGTTTTGCACTTGAACCCAGATATCTTAGAGGTCCATTCTCAAACGTATCTGTGGTACTGATTTCAACCACTCCAACTGATAAACCATTTTATATGTTAACTATCCTGTTGAAGAAAGAATCCTTTCCTCATCACTTTTCATTACCGAGAATGAAGCCAAATGATTAGCCTTGAGCAACTTCTTGGATCGAGAATATTGTATCCATTTTGAATGCCTGTATTAGATCACCTTCTCTTTTCTAAGCTAATATATGTAAGTCGTTTATTCTCCTCTGATATGATTCGTTTCTCAGTCCAGGAATCATCCTGGGAGTTCGCCCCTGAACTCTTTCCACTGTGTTTAAGTCACGTTTCAAGTAAGGTAACCAAAACTGAACACAGTGTTCAAGGTGGTGACGATCCAGTGATACTTGACGAGTGAAGAAGGTTTCCTTGCACCCGGAGTGAAGAGCCTTTCCTCGCAATCTAAAACTTTTGTTCGTCTCTGTTGCTGCTCCTGTGTACTGCATACTTGTGTTTAGGTCACCAGAGATTGTTACACTAAGGTCTTTTTCCTCGTTTACCTTTTGTATATCAACAGCATTCATACTGTACCTTGCTTTCTCGTTATCACAACTGATATGTAAAACGCATTCATCAACAGCACCTTTGAACCTAGTCCACCATATTGTCTGTAAGTTTGAAGCTGCAGACCGTCAATCTTAGACGTAGATATATTTTCCCGCTTAGTATCTTTTGCTAATAGCACATTAAATGTACCTCATGTCTATCAATATAATAAGCTCTCACAGAGCAATGATTCTCCTCACACAGCAGTGGTTCTCCCCACACTACAACGGTTATCCTCACACAACAGTATTCTCCTCACACAGCAACGGTTCTCCTCAAATTGCAATGGTTCTCCTAACATTACATTTGCTATCCTCACACAGCATTGATTCACCTCACACAGCAATGGTTCTTCTCACACACCAACATTCTCCTCATACAGCAACGATTCTCCTCAAACTGCAATGGTTCTCCTAACTTTGCAATGGTTATCTTCACACAACAATGGTTCACCTCACACAGTAATGGTTCTCGTCACAACAATACTCTCCTCAAACTGCAATGGCTCTCCTAACTCTGCAATGGTTATCCTCACACAACAATGGTTCACCTCACACAGCAATGGTTCTCCTCACACAACAATGGTTCATCTCACAGAGCAATGGTTCTATTCACACAACAATGGTTCTCCCAAACAACAATAGTTCTCACAGAGCAATGGTTCTCCTCACGCAGCAATGGTTCTCCTAACACAGCAATGGTTCTCTTTCCACAACAGTATTCTCCTCACACAGCAACGGTTCTCCTCAAACTGCAATGGTTCTCCCAACTCTGCAATGGTTATCCTCACATAGCAATGGTTCACCTCAGACAGCAATGGTTCCCCTCACCCAGCAATGGTTCCCCTCATACAGCAATGGTTCTCCTCACCCAGCAATGGTTCCCCTCATACAGCAATGGTTCTCCTCACACGACAATGGTGCTCCCCATACAACAATAGTTTTCCTCAAAGGGCAGTGGTTTTCCTCACATAGCAATGGTTCTCCTAACGCAGCAATGGTCCTCCTCACACAGCAATGGTTCTCGTCACACAACAATGGTTCTCCTAACACGACAATGGTTCACCTCATACAGCAATAGTTCACCTCACACAACAATGGTTCTTCTCATACAACAATGGTTCTCCCCACATAACAATGGTTCTCCTCACAGAGCAATGGTTCTCTTCACGCAGCAATGGTTCTCCTCACACAGCAATGGTTCTCCTCACACAACAATGGTTCTTCTAACACGACAATGGTTCTCCTAACACGATAATGGTTCATCTCACACAGCAATGGCTCTCCTCACACAGCATTGGTTCACCTCACACAACAATGGTTCTTCTAACACGACATTGGTTCTCCTAACACGATAATTGTTCATCTCACAGCAATGGTTCTCCTCACACAGCAATGGTTCACCTCATACAACAATGGTTCTCCTCACACGACAATTGTTCTCCTCCAACATTCTCCTCACACGACAATGGTTCTCCTCCAACATTCTCCTCACACAACAATGGTTCTCCTCACAGGACAATGGTTTTCCTCATACAGCAGTGGTTCTCCTCACCCGACAATGGTTCTCCTAACACGACAGTGGTTCTCCTCCAATATCAATAGTTCTCCTCACACAACAATGGTTCTTCTCACAGGGCAATGGTTTTCCTCATACAGCAATGGTTCTCCTCACACGACATTGGTTCTCCTCACACGATAATGGTTCTCCTCGTACAACAATGGTTCTTCTAGCACGACAATGGTTCTCCAAACACGACAATGGTTCTCTTCACACAAAATTGGTTCCCCTCACACAGCACTGGTTCTCCTCATATAGCAATGGTTCTCCTCACACAACAATGGTTTTCCTCACACAATAATGGTTCTCCTCACACAGCAATGGTTCTCCTCACACGACAATGGTTCTCCTCACACAACTATGATTTTCCTCACACAGCAATGGCTCTCCTTACACATTAATGGTTCTCCTCACACAGCAGTGGTTCTTCCCATCCAGTAAAGGTTCTCCTCACACAGCAATAGTTTTCCTCACACATGGTTCTCACACGACAATGGTTCTCCTCACACAGCAGTGGTTCTCCTCATACAGAAATTATTCTCCTCACACAACAATGATTCTCTTCACATATCATTGGTTCTCCTCACACAACAATGGTTCTCCTCACACAGAATGGTTTTCCTCACACAGCAATGGTTCTCTTCACACACCAATGGTTCTCATGCGTTAAAGTTTCTCATTGCACAACAATGGTTCTCCTCACACAACAATGGGTCTCCTAATGGAGCATTGGTTTTACTCACACAACAATGGTTCTCTTCACACAGCAATTGTTCTCCTCAAACGACAATGGTTCTCCTCACACAGCAATGGTTCTCTTCACAGAACAATGGTTCTCCTCACACAACAATGGTTCTAACAAAGCAATGGTTCCCCTCACACAACAAGGGTTCTCCTCACAAAACAATGGTTGTCCTTAGACATCATTGGTTCTTCTCACACAAAAATGGTTCTCCTCACTCAGCAAAGGTTTTCCTCATACATCACTGGTTCTCACACATCATTGGTTCCTCTCACATATCAGTGATTCTCCTCATACATCAATGGTTCTCCTCAAATAGCAGTGGTTTTCCTCACACATCATTAGTTCTCCTCACACATCATTGGTTTCCTTCACACAGCAATGGTTCTCCTCACACAGCAATGGTTCTCACGCAGCAATGGTTCCTCTATACGACAATGGTTCTTCTCACACAGCAATGATTCTCCTCACACAGCAATGGTTCTCCTCACACAACATTAGTTCTCCTCACAAAACAACGGTTCCCCTCATACAGCAATGGTTCTCCTCACAAAGCAATGGTTCTTCTTAAATATCAGTGGTTCTCCTCACACATCATTAGTTTTCTTCAAACATCATTGGTTTCCCTCACACACCAAGGCATTTCCTCACACAGCAATGGTTCCCCCATACGACAATGGTTCTCCTCATACAGTAATAATTCTCCTCACACAGCAATGGTTCTCCTTACACAATTTTGGTTCCCCTCACACAACAACGGTTCTCCTCACACAACATTGGTTCTCCTCATACAGTAATGGTTCTCCTCACACATCAATGGTTCTCCTCACACAACAATGGTTCTCTTCATACTGCAAAAGTTCTCCTCATACAGGAGGGATTCTCTTCACACATCAATGGTTCTCCTGAGAGAGCAATGGTTCTCCTTACACAGCAATGATTCTCACACGATAATGGTTCTCCTCACACAGCATTGGCCACAATATCTCGCACAGCCATTTCGTCTTTACATCATGTCGAAAGGACAAGAAGCTTATGCGAGATATTGCTGCCAGAAACTACAAAGCGTTTGCTGAAGACAATCTCAGTCGGATGTTATACTACAACAATCCGAAAACATGCTCGCTCGTAATGAAAAACAATATGGTAGGTCGCTCTAAAAGTATGAATCGTACCGATGTGGTATATGAATACCGTTGCAATATTGGGGACTGTCAGCCCCACCACATAAACTACATTGGACATAAAACCTTGCACCCTGAGCCGCCGCCTCTCGCTCCACTTCAAACAAGGTGGAATAAAACATCATGAACAGAAGCATGGGACTAGACTAACGAGGGAGATTATAGTGAATAACACCAGAATTATTACTAGTTGCAGTGATCGGAGGAGACAACAGATATTAGAAGCCATTCACATTAGAGAAAAACATGACCACCGCCATACAGCTTTTTGATGGCCCGCCAGTAGGACGTAGACGGATGGGACACGTAATTGACCCACCACAAGCTACCGAGTCTACCATCCCTGTACACCAGGAACACGGACCCACGTTATGAAGGTCAGAGAGAATCAGACAAACCCATCCTTACCTCAGCCCCGTATCTAGACTGTAACTGTCACGCTTGACCTACTTAGAGTATTTAGTGATGAATTTTCTATATTCCTAGCTAGTGTAATATTGTTCCGTGTTTTTCCTCAACTATAAGTTTTTCTATAATTCTGTTACCATTGTTATTCACACCACCCTTCTTGATTTTTTTATAACTGTTGCGCTTTCAAGTGTTTTCCTTTACTTTTATATGCTACGTGCTGTGTTTTCTCCGAGTGTTTTTATATTTTGCTTGCGTTTT
>JAYMFT010368238.1:0-21999 GCA_038088735.1 Panulirus argus
AGGGGTGGATGAACAGCTGGGTTAACTGTGGACCGACTGCCGCAACCAGGATTCGAATCTATGCGCTCGACCCTGGGCGGCCCGTGAATGCGTCACGGTCAGGAGCGCTAACCAGTACACCACGGGAGTCCATAAAGCATCTACAATATTTTCACTCTCGCCTCTATCAAGAAGCAATCTAACATCTTATGAACTGCCCTTATCAAAAGAATTACATCCAGAAGCGTCTCTTTAACACGCCTGTCAATTTGGACGTAACCCAATAATGGCTACTTAGTATCAACCCCACTCATCCACCTATACTTATGGAGGTTCCTCTTTTAAAACAAAGTATTCCTAATCACCAATCCATTGTTCACCATACAAGACTGCCAGTTATATCCGTAACTACCACACTATGCAAACTTGCAATCAAATCACCCATCATTGTTACTCGATACCTAATATCAAGATTCCTGACACGTCTGCTCAGCTTCTCTAATAAACGCTTGCCTTTCCCCCTCACTTCCCTCACAACCAGGTGCACAAGCACTAACAATCACCCTCTTCTCGTAATCCACTTTCATTTTCACCCATATCAGTCTGGAGGTCAGGAGATATACTACCCCTTTCTTAACTCTCTCCCTCACATAAAAACCTGTTTCAGCTCTACCAATAAGACATTCCCAATCCATTCTTCTCCTTTCCCTTGAACTTACTTTCACTCAGAGCCACAACATCAAGGTATCTCTCTACAAACATACTACTTATCTCTCCCTTCCCATCCTCGTTGTACCCAAGCATAATCAGACACCCCAGCCTGAGCCTTCGAGGAGGATGAGCACTCCTCGCTTGGCTCCTTAAATTCCATATTTTATAGACTATATCACAAGAAAGTGAGGTTTCCCAGACTCCCGATCCCTCCCAATTTAGTCGCCCTGGACAACAAGCATGGGATAGATGAGCGTAGTATTCTCTCTTACCCATTCCCGGGGATTTGTAGAAACAGAAAATGGGAACAAAAACATAACAAAATGAACTGTAAAGGTCAGGTTCAATACTTCGAATAATCTGAGTGTATATGCGTTTACTGCATGCATGATTCCTAGAAAAATGACCTGTTCAAATATAGTCTATCATATCATATGATTGAAGTAGCGAATAAGAATTACGGTCTCTTCGTTAGGGTTTCAGGGATATTTAACAATGCATCAATGAAAATTGAGATTGGTGAATGGTGTTTCTTGTTTATATATTGATATTAGCTTTGAATGTAAGATATTCAAAAAAGTTATTTCAGAAGCGTACTCTTATATAGATTTCTTTTATTTTGTTGTTGGATGGCTTTGTGTAGATTAGGCTAATAAAGCAATACCTATAATCCCACACACGTAAGATTAGATATTTTCTTACAGGAGTAGTGAGGTGGAAGTCCAGAAGGAGAGGTGTTGACAGTAGCAAGCAGAGGGAAGGAATGAGCTCTTCCTCGTCTGTATCGGAGATTTATCACCGAGGCAGCAACGGCCAATGTCTCAGCAATCAATAGATCAACATCACACCAACAAAACCGACTTACGATATACTTAACGGTAGGATGCTAGAATTTCTGTTGGAGGAATACAGCAGACATCCAATGGTTGAAGAGCATCAGAGAAAATATTTGATTCCAAAGGATATGCTGACTGGTATTATCATTGATAACAACGGGGTAAAATAAAGATAATGAAAATGAATGAAAGAAAAGTCGAAGGAAGCTTTGCACATAAAACACAAACGATGAAAAAGTCACACGCACATACATAAACACATGAAAAAATGTGTGCCTCCGTGGTGTGCTAGTTAGCGTCACTGACCATGAATCAGCACGGGACAACTCGGAGTCTAACTCGCATGGACACGAACCCTGGGCGTGGCAGCCGACCTGCGGGCAAAAAAGGTTTTCATCCCGTCCTCGGGACTGGTCAATAAATGGGCACTTCGCCTAGGGTGGGGTGTGATTATTATTTGTTTGTTACGGGGAGAGGGTCTTACACTCATGTTACCCCGTCTCTTAACCTTGTATATATGTACCTTGTCTTTACTCACATGTATGTATGGTAAAAATCGCTGCAAAAATAAAGCAGAAATTCCAAGCTTTCGACTGTGTTTCAAGCCATTTTCAAGTATTCAGAGATAACATGAACAAGAAGATATATACAAAACCAGACTTCACCACAGCTGAGGAAACAGAGAACAGATGATCAGAGAAATATGGAAAGGTTGACCAGAACGGTAAAGTGACCCGTCCGTCTACCCGGCAAAACATGTCTTGTCATCTATTGCTTTCTTAACCTTGCTGCATTGCAACAGAGACTTCACTGATATTTTACCTAATCTATATATTCCTTCATTCATGTTTGTGGTGCTGTTATCTTTGATATGAGAGGACAACGTTAGAACATGCAGTGCCAAGTGTGGTACCCAGGTTTGACCCGAACACATCATAATCAATTAGAACGCATCCAAAAAAGGTGCTTCAAAATAATCCTTGGTTGTAACTATAATGGGTATGAAAGAGCTTTAGGATTACTCAGATGTGAATCGTTGTACAGCAGGCGCGAGGAGCTAACTCTAAGGTTTGGAAGGGATCTTCTGAATTCGAGGTTTCACAGACACATGTTACCACAGACTTTGTATGACATACACGGCAAAGGACACAAGGAAAGGCTCACAATTACTAAGTGTTATCAGATGCAGAACTACACGGTATCAGAATTCCAGTATCCTATATATTGTATCAAAACACCATGCAGAATTCCTCATGATGTCTCATTTTAACAATTTGTTTCAGTATACGTAGACTTATGTAGTATTTTGACATTTTTGGCATTGATATTCCTTTTAAAGAGTCTTGATTGCACTTAATATGTTTTATATGTTCTTAGTTTATCATTTTTATCTTATTTTTCTAAAATGTAATTTTAGGGATAAATCCAATTTCAATACAAACTAGTTATTGTAAACCAAGACACTATGTTTTATCTTGAATCATTCAATGTATAACTTTCTTGGTCAATAAACCATTTATTATATTTAACAGATCGTACACAGATCAACACAAGTTGAACTAATATCATTAACCTAATCGTACAGGACATGGTCACTTGTAAGTGCATGATAAGCTATCAATATTATCACACTCTTAAAGTATGGTCCTAGGTCACTTTCAGCGATAAAATTACCCCTACAGTTTGTAAATAAAAGTAAAACAAAAAATCCATACCCACATATGAAGCGGCAGTTAAAATCATCCAAATTCCGAACAGCAATGTTACATCATTTACACTATAAAATATATAGTTATATATCAACACACTCGTTAGACTGGAAGTTTGAGTTAAAATGATACGTGTCCAACCAGTCAGCCATTTAAAAATATACTATGGCATAAAAGAACTGATGACGGCGATGAAGAAAAATGGTAACTACCTTAAAGCATACACAAATATAAAACAATAAAGAATACTACTTTACGACTTTGGATATTATAAGTTTTTTCAGGATTATTTAGTCATCAGTAAACGTTCAAGGCGGCAGCAATCCCACCCCCCATGCGCCGGGTGCCTCTGGCAATGAGGGTCGAGTTACTGGAAGGACTTGCATATAACGTCAGAAAACAAAAAACTGGATGATAAAGGGGCTGGAATGGCTATCTCATCATAGATAGGCTATACCAATATGTGTTTTCAAAGATATAAAACTTTGTGTTATAAACAGAAGCGATGGGAACAAGTACCTCATATTACGAGGGAGAATGTAATCTGCTCTGCACGCCTTGTGACAATGGAAAAATATATTTTGTACTTTGCATAAATAGATTACATTTCAATGTCTCATAGTCCAACTATCTTAAGGCCTAGCTTTTAACGAACTGATAGTTTTCCTTACGCTGGAGCCTGCCTACATATTGCCAAACGAACCGGATAATGAATAGAATAAATCATAACCTGTGGATTTTTTTTTCCCCTGAAACATGATTTTGTTTTACACCTTATCATACGGAAACGTTAACTTCAGCAATGTGGGAAACATATCATATATAGAAACAAACGAAAATCATATATATGGAATCATTACTCTTACTAGATCAATATCAGGTGAGCAGCAATCACAAATATGATGTACATTCACAGATCGGAACCCTAAAGTAGGCAGGGCCGTTAAAGCTATGGGAATATGTGGTAAAAACCAGACATAAATGAAAGAATAAATCATACCAGCCAATGAATCTAACTTACCTCAACTCTCGCAGTTAGATTATTGATATGAAGGGACTAAGTTATAGTGGCTAGAGTTCAATGCACTTTTAAATTCTGCGTTCGAACTAGTACGTTTTTCTTTGTTGTCCTTGCACTGTCATCCATGGCACTTTTTTTTTCCAAGGACAAATTCCATGCAAGGCCAAACACCTGAGCTAGACTGTATCAAATCATGGTACATCATGAATGGACTACAACGCTTAGTCACGATATTCTAGAATTTGCGACAAGACTCCGATTTGTTTCGACCTAACCATAGTCGAGTCAATGGTGGAATGCAGGCAAAAGGAAGCCGACTCTGGTTCTTAACCATTCTTCAGACAACCTTATTCAGTTTTTCGTAGGTTATTGCCCACCTAAAAAAAATATATAGATTATGTACTATAACCAGACAATTATGGGTAAATTGAGGGAACTTAAGTTACTGAGTATAGAGAAGTAAAACAAAATAAGAAAACCTACATGGGGAAACTAACAAAATTAGGCATGTCTCGACGGCCGGGTCTCGTTTCGTCTTGATAGCTTCACTCGGTGCTGGGATATCCCACGATAACGTGCTTTGACCAATAACTAATCTTTTTTTTTTCAGTTTTAATACTTTATTCCTTGATAGAGGAATCGGGATCCTAGTGCTATCACTAGGTACCCCTGTACAATAATACCAGAGGCATCTGGCATGTGTCGCGAGTATATATAACAAAGGGGCTTACTAAAGCCTAAGCAAGTTAGGATATTCCTTCAACACAACATCAATATTATCTTCACGTCCATACAAACTGGGTTATTAGTACCATATGCCTAAATATTTCTATGCATTAAAATGATCCAACACGTTTGTGTTAATAGCACAGATAATTAACGTTAAATCTCTTGATATATTGGTACGGAGTGGGAATAACAGCGACGCGTAGCAAAGTATATGAATCTATTTAAAATAAAATTTCATTACTTGCGTCTGATGATAATATTAATGCTATGCAAAGTAATGTATCATCTTTTACATACTATTAAATACAGTAGGTTAATTTGATTACATAATTATCTAGTATTACATACAAGTGAAGCCTGACTTTCCAATCTAGAGTTAACTGTGAAAATGTAAATATGTTAGTAAATGTTGATTGTAGGGTTAACTGTCATAGTTTATTAATAAAATAAAAACCGCGGTGCATTTCTTTCTCACGACAATAAAGCACCTACAATGACTTTTTGGTTTTTGTCATCACTTGTACTGCTCATTATAGCAATTATGAACAATTCTGTGGGTAAAGGAAATAAAACTCAAAAACCTATACACTATAATTTTTTTAGGATAATGCTTCCATATCTTTTCTTAAATATACAGTCTAGCCATTAATATATATTCTTTAATCACAAAAAAAAAATTCTGAGAACAGGTACCTAATAATCATCTTAATCAACAGACTCTCATGACATCATGGGTATAAAATTTTAACATATCTTTTTATACAGTCAATAATGATTTAAAACTGAATTAATAATTTTGGACTTGGTGTCTCCCTAAATACAAAGCACTGTCTATCTAATATTTAAATTCTTAAAGTAAATGTTTGCAGAACATTACCATCAAAGTAATACCCAAACTCAAATCTTAATGTAAAAGTAAACATGTATGAGATCTGTACCTCATATTCTAATGGATTGACACCATAAATTTTGATAAACACCATTTTCAAAAAATCACTGTCATGTATTTCATAATGTCTGAAAATATATACCATAATCAAATCATGTCACTATCAGCCAACAACGCTCTGGAATGTTTGCTGTCTCATCAGCAAGAAATTTATCTTACAACTCTGAACCTTTGTAACTACCACAGGAAGGAAAACCTAATGGAGCTTCAGGGATTTCATGATCCTCTCCAATTTTGAAGACTAAATTCATACCCGCAACAGAGTGGAAGAGAAGATGGCAGTGCAACAACCAGTATCCTGCAAGAAAGAACATGGCAAGTTTACCAATGGTTGCATGAAAGAAACAGATAGGCTGGCATTTTCCAAACAGTGAAGACTTTGTAGGAACACATTTTTGTGGTACAGGCCTTTATTTTTTCTTAATCTCAATATGTCTTCATACCAATTCTCCCTACACTGAAAGCCAGAAATGAGAAACGATTTACCTCAAGCTTCTTTGACATTAAATCTTATAGGCAAGCCAAACCAATTACTCTACTACCATATATCTTATATAGTAATGAAAAATGATGTGGCCAGATACTGTTTTATATAAATGATAGCTCAAAATACAAAGAAATTGAGATTTTTGTAAACACTGGAAAAGTATTTGGTTCTGGAATGTGACATGTGATAATCTGGCATGTTACAAGACTTTAAAACTGTGTAATGTCATATGGAGTAAAAGAAACCTAAATGCATAATATATACTGATAAAAATATCTCCAAGCGTTACCTGGATTATTTGCACGGAATCTGACAACTGAATAACCTCCATCAGGTATTGTGACAGTGTCCTTGTAGACGGGATGATCAATGTTTCTATTTAACAGACCATTCTGGTCCAAATCCATCACCTATAAAACAGCAAAGATTCATCTTTCAAAAACATCAGTAATTCTTAAGGCATGCAATACAATAATATGTTCAGGACTCAGGATTTTAACAAGCATTCCATATCATATGCATCATATTCTCAGGTCAGTCTATACAATTTCTACAATATCATGAGGGAAGATAGGCATTAATTTTTTCATCAAATGAGTTAGTGGAGAAAGAATACTACCCATATAACTCCTACATGTTGTATTAGGCAACTAAGAGGGGTGGGAAAGGTCTGAAAATCCTCCCTTTCTGTATTATTACTTTCCAAAAGGAGCTGAAAGGGGATTTTGCCTCCAAGATTCAATCATCTGTTCCTGATTTTACCTTGCAAAGGTGAAAAATGGTTAACAGGTATGAAAGAAGAATTTCTAAATGAAGCTACGATCCTTGTTAACGCAACATGCTGTAACTACTAAGAAAGAAATGGCTAAGAAAATCTGTATGGGCCTAAAATAGGTATTACTAAAGTATTAACTACCTCAGGGTATACACGTTACATTGTTAACCTGAACAACCTCCACAGTCACTCAGCAAATATATTCCAAGATATACATTACATCCTATTCAATGTCTGCTTCTCTTTTACTACTGTGAACTGATATAATTAAGCATCCTACTCTGATCCTTCACTAAGCACTGCATCCAGCAACAACAATTACAACCATTTTCTCAAGCACCAAATAAATCTTAAATGTACATATATAAAATACATAAGATTAGGAAGTAATAAATCTAGTTAATTTTATACTGGTCATCCCTCCCAGCTTATTGAGGTAGTGTCAAAAACAAACTAACAAAGGCCTTATTTGCTCACATCCACTCTAGCTGTCATGTATAATAATGGGTGAGCCCCATAGCCCACTCATTTTTTTCTTTTTTATGTTGAAGGCTCCAGTCACAGACAAAAGTCCACATCAAGGCCGGGCCCTAATTGAAATATGGAGGGAATTAAGAAATGGGGAAAAACAGACAGGGAAAGTATTTACCTCGACTACTTTACATGCCCCCACATGTGACAAAAGTCAGTTCATTCTATCCCATGCATGCCTTTCACCCCCCTGAAAGTTTATGCCCCAATGCTCCAAAGGTTTCTTCATTCAGTCCTTCCATTTTCTTGGTCTCGATACATAGTTGAAGTCAGACGAAGATGAACTGCAACTGATATCATGCAATGACTGAGGGGAAAAGCAATAGTATGGCGAGCTCTACAGACTAATCATACCTTTCTGCAAAATTTCATCCTAGGTACTTTTAGGCAGGTACTTTCCCTTGCTGCCTCCACTTTTGACACAGAGCTCCTCTTTGTCAGTCTTTCTTTGCTTGATCTCTCCATGTGTCTGATCCATTTTCACAAACCGAGCCAGCTCTTAATCAGATTGTATTTATGTATTTACTTCCACACATTTATCTTACCATAATGCCTTACACAATCAACCCTCTTCACAACAAATGCTGTCCTCTGGCATTTTGTTTCCAATACAGCCACACTCTTCTTTTCTTTTGCCATCTAAGGCCCAAAACACATCCTATCTATCTATCTATATATTTAACGCTAATTCCAACTGGAACTCCCTCAAAGGGGTGGCCATGGCAATAGAGTCTCCATATCTAGTGAACTCCAGTGCCATTTCTTAGTCTTTAGTGCCTTACCCTTAACAGGCCACTGGCTGAGGGCAACTCTAGCTCAGTGTTTGCTGAGGCTCCTACCCAATGTTCCTACTGACTACTTCTATCTAATACTCTTCCCAACTACTTCTATCTAAAATTTCTCCATACAGCACAATTTCTACTAGACCTTCAGACATACCCATCTTTGCCCTAATTAATAATGACCTCTCCTACCACACATTCCTTAATGTTCCCAAGACCTTAGCTCAACCTCCACACTATATAACCAATTTCAACCCCTATGGTTCCATCTAATGCCACACCTATCTGGTATATAAAGCACATCAATTACTCTAGGTCCTCCACATTCATACTTACACTCAAACCATCCTGTCTCATCCCATTGCGATACTTCACTACCTTAATTTTGTTAACAATTCTCTCAACTTTTTTCTTTCACATCCTGTCTCATCCCACTGCAATACTTCACTACCTTAATTTTGTTAACAATACTCTCAACTTTCTTCTTTCACAAACTCTCCCTACCACCAGCTTCTACAGTGTCTCTGTGGAGTCTGACACTAGAGCCATCTGCAAACAGTACCTGGTTCACTTCCCATGCTCCCCAACCCTGGCATATTGTAGACCTGACCCTCACCTTAAGACCCCTGTATTTACTTACCTCACCAAAGAACCCTATATAGACTCAACAGCTACGGTGATATGTATGATAGGCACAACATACACAGTACTGACCTGGTTTCTTGTGATGTTAGTGTCTACCACATCTACAGGCCGGTCTTGCCCCAAAACCCAGAAATATTCTCCATGAAGGTGTACAGGATGGTTTTCATCACCATATTGTCCTAAAAACAGAGGTATACAAAATTTATAAAGGATATAATAATACACATGATATATTATTTACAAATTAGTAATCAAAACCATAAGAAACACTGAGATTCCCAACATCATGCAACTACATAAGGAATCAAAAGGAGTTTTATTCACCTGAATTTACAAACAACTTCTCTTAAAAGTGCTTATACACTATTTTTTCCTTAACGTATTAGGTTTCAAGCAAGGCATCACTGCATGTTGCAAGTTTTTCTAGCATTCACATTTAAAAAATAGCTTTGTTAAGTACTGTAAACACTCCATCTAAAATGACAAAAATGCTTATTTCATTGCAAAGTCTTCTTTATTTTGTCCAAAATTTCAATCTTCTTGTCCGATGTAAACAATCTAAGAATATGACTACTGTGCCAGATCTCAATGGTAAATAGGCTCAACTGAATACCATGGTATATAGTAATAATAAAGTGCTATACTTTGACATATTGCAGTTCTACACTTTCAATAAAGTGCTATAATTAGCCTTACACTCCAACTCTAGTTTACACTAGAGCAAAAAATTAGTCATATGAATGTGTAGATGTTCACAAGATCATGAGATGACAAACACTTATTACAATAGATCATTATAATCTGGCATGATTTCTTGGCAGGTGACTCATTCACTACAAGGTGGTAATAACTTCTCAATATTTCATCCTCCTTTAAATTTGAAAGATTCCTGTAATCCTTTTATATTTGGAAGGGCATGTATGATATTAATCAATTAGATCATTTACATCTCAATATTTGTACTGACACAAAGGATTTGTACTGACACAAAGGAGTTGATCAAATGTGCAGGTTGCATATTTCATGCAGACAGTAGAAAGGGAACAGCACCATGATACAGACAACTTAAAAGCACGAAAGAAAAAAAAATCATTAGAAATGGTGGAGTACATAAGAAGTTGTGATTTAGCTGAATATTTGTGCGCTAAATTAGTTCTGTAACAAAAGAAACATTAGTAAACTAAAAGATGATATGCATTTCTTATCATCCTGATGTTTAATGAAGAATATGAACAGAATGAGGAACAAAAAGAGAAGGAAGGTTTAATGTTATGAAGAAAGAAGTCAACAAGAAAAACAGTTTTGCAAAAAATATTCACAAGAAGACAAGAAAAAGACAGTGAGGTGAGTGAGGACAGAAATAAATGATCAAATTCTTTGTAAGGTGTAGGGTAAAAATGGAGATTACATCAGTAAAAGCATTCTTCATCAAAGGACTCCTCAAGTTCTGCAATAACCACTTACAAAATATTGCGATAAAACAAACTGGACAAAAAGTTCTACATTATCAATTACATCTATCATTGGAGAAATCAACTTAATGCACAAAGTGAAAAAGTCAGAATCATATAAACAGACATTCATGTTTTTACTTTAACATAATAGGCATGGGTTCAGGAATTGTAGGAGTGATTTGAAAGGCTGTATTATATGTACCTGATCCATCCCATGAAATTTGGAGTGGATTTACTGATGACAGTTGGAGAAATACAATAAGAATTAAAAATCCCAGATGCCTAACCTTCATCAATCAAGACCATATCAACAGTTGAGCCTAATGGAATGCTGTACATATGAAGACACTCGCAGTAATCATCGTGACATGTTCTGCCTGGTAGTGGTAACTCTGCATTGCACAAAGGTTCTTCACTTTTTCCACCACTTAGGATTAAAGGTGTGGCTGGGTGCACAAAAGATAGGTTGTTGATCTGTGGTGTTGGTATCTGCTGGTCTTCCAACACTGAGAATAAAAGGAAAGAGTAATAATTTCATATACTGAGTTCCTGATTGACTCCAAGTATGAAGACAGTAAAATAAAATCTGAAAATTCATTTGTGCATTCAATCAATAATGCATTACTTAATCTCCCTGGAATCACTTTGTGACAACTCTTACAAAAAGAATTTTTTACTCTCCATTAATTTAGATTACAAACGGTGTAAAAAAGATTAGTCACAAAAAATGCCAAAAGACAAACCATAAGCTTAAGTATCTGATTGAGCCACAGACAATAACCAGACAATTCAATTTCTTTTTACAGTAATAAGAGTTTTCATAACAAGATGACACATTTTATAGATAATTGGTAAAACATCAAAAAAGTTCATATGTTTTATGACACATTTTATAGATAATTAGTAAAACATCAAAAAAGTTCATACAACATGTTTTTTCAAGTCAGAATTTGTACACAGTTAACAAGAAGTTTTCTTGTAAAAAAGTTAGCTCTCAATGCTCTGCCATATATTTTCTATTAATTTCATGTCTTCCTCCTTGCACCTGATACAGGAGGTAATAAAGAGATATCATATTCTTTTTCAACTTAAGTAAAAAAGATTACATGTAATAAAATTATTGGACAAGGAAGTCCATGGTCACTTACTCATATCAAAATCATAGTACATTCGAGAATAGAAGTGTGCATTATGGATTCTTCGCATCTCAAAAGCCAAATAGAAAGTGTAGTCAGCCTTTGGAGTTTTTACTTCATCTGGTAAAGGGTCTGGTGATCTCAAGTCAGCTACACAAATGAGGTCATCATAGCAAGCACTGTTGATACTGTTGACTTGCTGAAAGGGAAGCATATCTCTTTAACATTCAGTCTATTAATTACAGAGTTTACTTACCACTATTTTTTTTTAATGATAATCACCATTTCCCACATTAGTGAGGTAGTGCCAGGAACAGATGAGAAAAAGCCACATCCATTCGCATCCATTCTCTAGCTGTCATGTGCAATGCAGGCACACCACAGCATCCTATCTACAACAAGGCCCCACAGACCTTTATATGGTTTACCAGATACTTCATATGCACTGGTTCAGTCCCTTGACAGCAAGTCGACCCCAGTATACCACATCATTCAAATTCACTTTATCTTTTGCATGCCTTTCACCCTTCTGCATGTTTAGGCCCCAACTGCTCAGAATCTTCTACACTCCATCCTTCTATCTCCGATTTGATCTCCCTGTTCTCCTTCTTCACTCCACTTCTAACACACATCTCCTCTTTGTCAGCCTTTCCTCACTCATTCTCTCCATATGTCCAAACCATTTCAGCACATCCTCTTCAGCTCACAACCACACCCTTTTCAAATATCTCAACCATACTCTTATATTACCCATCTCTCTCTTTCCTCATCATTTCTTATAAGATCAACCCTCCTAACACCACATATTACCCTCAAACATTTAATTTCCAAGACATCCAGCATCTTCCATACTTTTTCATCTAAGCCCATGCATTGCATCTGTACAACACTGTTGAGACTACTGTACCATTAGACATGAGCATCTTTGCCCTCAGAGTATGAGAAAGAGGAAAGGTTGACATAGAGGATATTATGCATCAAATAGAAGGAACAAGGAGAATGCAGGAGGGTGGAAGGTGAGCACGGAATTCGGTGAATTGCAATGACGTGGTAAACAATGGAAAGGCCTGTGGGGCCTGGTTGTGAGTAAGTTTCAATGCATTACACATGTCAGCCAGAATATGGATGTGAGCTGATGCAGCCTTTCTTCATATGTTCCTGGTGCTACCTTACTAACACAGAAAATAGCAATTAAGAATGAAAATAAAATATATGGAAAGGATGAGTAAGTAGAGGTTGATGGTTTATGTGTTAAAAGTGAAAGGAACAAGAAGACCAACTGAAGATGGAAGGATGAAATAGAAAAAATGTTGAGTCCTTGGTGCCTGGACATGCAGAAGGGTATAAGGTGTGTATGGGAGCAAGTGAATCAGAGCGACATGGTATAAAGGGGGAGACATGTTGTCACTGGACTGAGCCAAGGCATATGAAGTAGTCAGAGAAAGCAAGGAAAAAAGTCTGTGGAGTCTGGTTGTGAATAGTGGGCTAGGCTTTTAGTGCATTATACATGATAGCTAGAAAGTGGACATGAGCACAAGGCCATTTCCTTGACTTCCTGGCGCTACCTCTCTAATGTAAAAAACACAAAGATGACAACATAATGTTCTACATGCAAAGTATGTGTTGAAACAAAACAGGTGTGATGAAATAAAAATCTCAAAAAAGTCCTGAAATAATGTGGTGAATCATCATATACTACAATATAACTTTGATTCCATTACTCTTATGCTCACCGTTCCTGCAGGTGGAACATCTGTAAACTTTGGCTTCGGTGGCATCATGGAGAGAAGTGTGAAATCGTCAACATGTTGTTGTCTACTATCATCTATGCCTTGAACTGTAGGCCCAAACTCCTCATATTCTAGAAGGGCAAACTGATGAGCTTCAGTTTCAGCACAGTCAACTCCTCCCATGAAGCTTATCCAGAAAGTCCCAGATTTATCGTTACTGGCTCTGACCACAACATCCCATCGCTCCCCTACAACACACAAAAGAAAGTTACTGAATTGCTGTATTATCACACTAACGAATGTATTGTTAGAAATGCTAAACTGCTTTGCTTTTATTGATATACCAACTCTAGAAAAATACTTCTATTGAACCAATAAGCACTAGTTTCCTAAATAGTACCATGTGTAGTAAACGAAGGCAGAGAATTTTGCTTATAAATCATCATAAAAGTGAAATATCTTCATTAATGCTTCTTTTAGCTCACAAAACCTATAAAATATGATCACTTGTTGCCTGAATTTCAGTTTATACTCAGGTTACACAAAGCGCAATCAACTGCATACTACCAACTTACACTTGGTTGTCTTATGGATTTGTGTGGGCTACCCAAAATGATACAGGAATCTAACTGCAAATAATGTTCAAGAGATGGGGGCTCTACAACAACAAAACTCTCTCCATACACAGCACATATGATTAAGTACATAAAACAATGAAACACTAACCTGGATAAACAACCAAAGATGTAGCATTAACAGGCACTATGGGGTTTCCATCAGCTGCAATGACAGTCAGTATGTGCTGATCAATGGCCACCACAATGGGACAGTTAAGAATGGCAGTGTTGATCAACCGCATCCGGTATCTGTTCCCTGTGGGACATAAATTACATCAACTGTCAATTCAAACCAAATAGTACTAAAATTCTAGTAAATGACCTAAAGCATTTAAAGTCTTATTCCCATCAGATGCAAGTGAAATAATTAAGACATTTTCGAAATGTACCAAATACAGGAATATCATGAAGACAGGTACTGTTTTACTTCAATGACAGTATGACCTTACCTGGCATAACTCTGAATCGTCTGTATGGGATTGAAGCTGGGAGTGATGAATCAATTGCATGCTGAAAAAATAAATTTTTCTTAAGATGGCCTGATTAAAAGCACATCAGAAGTACATCAAAAGTACTGTAATGGTATTACCAAGTATTCAATTTACATATGTTAACTTAATGTTAAAGATATGTTGTATAGTTATTTTATATTTCCATTCCCAAATGTTGTTAATATTTAGTATGTAATACAAAAATACCATACAATAATTTAGAAAGGGCTGTGGTAGTTAGAGGATTATGTATGAAAGAAGATGTGGTGAAGTGGTTTGGACATCTGAAGGGGATGGCAAAAAGAGTATATATGTCAGAAGTAGAAGGAACAGGGAAAAAGGGGAGAGAAAAATAATTTTGGTATTGTATGAAGAATTTACTAAGTAACAGGCCTTGATATCTACAATATGGACAAGTCTTAAAACAAGAAGATGTGATCCTAATAAAATGAGTGAAATTTCCACACATTAGAAGACTGGAATTGGGTACATCCAAGTCAGGTTCGTTAGCTTATTGGTGGAAAGTCTGGGTTGGTCTAGATGGTCAAGGTTGAATTGAAGATAGGTTTAATTTTGTTGCTCATCTCACTTTTTCTTAGGGTATACCTATTGAACGTTTGACATTCTCCTTGCTCCAAAATTAATCAAGATTATGAAAAGATAGCAAGGCAATGATTTTGAAAGGAAAGCAAGGTACTAATCATTACAGGATAAGAAAATACTGATCATGAAAGGATAAAAGGTAATAATCATGAACGGATAACAAGGCAATGATCATAAAAGCAGTTAACAAGGTAATGATCATGAAAGAATAATAAGGTATTGATCATGTAAAGATTGCAAGGTATTCATCAAGAAAGGATTACCAGCCATCAATATGAAAGGATAACAAAGTATTGATCATGAAAGGATAGGTTTTGATCATAATATGAAAACAAGGTAATGATCAATAACAAGGTAATGACCATGGAAGACTGAGAAGTAATGATCAGAAGAGGATAACAAGGTAATAATCACATGATTCTGATAATTCACTGCTCACCTGGTGAGGACCTTGACCATTCACTAACATAGACTCTGGGAAGTCGTCACCACCACTATGATGTCTTAAGACAAACTTATCTCCTGTTGGGATGTGCAGCCAGTCATGGAACTATAGAAAGAATATTGAAAGTTTGTTAATCATATTCAGAAGTCTAACAGTTTCATTTATAATACAATGAGGACAATATCAAAAATATCTTTATAAAATTTTCTCTTAGGTGACTGCTACTAAACAAAATACATGGATGAATGACTGAATCATGAAAGAATAAAAATCAATCAATTAATAGCATTTTCTTTAGCAGTAATGAGTAAAGATTCTAAACATTAAACAATATAAAACATTGGAAAGTACAGCGAATAAAAACTTGGGCTCTTTATCATAAATGAAAATTAAAGAAATTTTTCACCTTTGAAAATAAAAGATTCAAAAAGTGTGGTGGAAAAAAATCTTTGAATTTGGATATGCTAAAAACTATTTGTTTCTATCAACTCCAACTGAAAAACACTTTAATCAATACACGATGTACATAAACAAAAATATTTCATACCATAAGCACATGCTGGGGAAGGTCATACTCAAATCTACCATTATTAGGATCCTTCAACACCGGCTGTCGTACAATGATAGCACCAAAGACACCATCTCCCCTGTGAAACCCTGTCAAAATAAATGACATGTAACTATACACATCTCCAAAGGTCTCTGTAGTCTAGATGGATTTAAACATATACTTCTCCGAAAGTATCAATTGCCAGGATAAAGAAAAAATAAGGTGCACTTAAAAGACAATTTTGTTTACTTATCATATATCTTAAGAAATCAGTCGGCGTTTGTCAAAATAAAAATGGTGACACTTGGTTCAGTCAACTATCTTTCATATTCTCTATCAATTTTGTTTTTTAAATTTTCATTCTAAAATTTTGTTGTGACTGACTGGACATTGCTACGTTATGCAACAGCCTGCCTTTAAAAGGCAAACCGTGTCATAATTCTCATATGTCAATCAAGGCCCGGCCTTGATGTGGACTTTCGTCCGTGACTGGAGCCTTCAACATTAAAAAGGAAGTCATCTTCGTAGAAATAATAGGCAAAGCATTTCAAATTAAATGTTTTCTACTAAACACTTGCCTGTGTGGGAATGGTAGAAGTGTGTGCCGGGATTATTGGCATAAAAGCTGTATCTGAAGGTTGCCCCGGAGTGGATGGGACACTGGGTGACGCCGGGGACACCGTCCATGTACGGGGTCCCGGGGTTAGAGGCACCACCCGAGGCTTGGGTCGTCGCCTTCATGGTGAGGCCGTGCCAGTGCATCGTCATGCCCTCGTCATGCAGAGAATTTTTGACGTCCACCACCACCCGGTCGCCTTCACAAACCTGTGGATTAAAGGTACATTGCATACAGACCCACATGCGACTGAAGTCTTTTTAATCCTGTACAGTATGAAGTTCAGTATAGGAATGGAAACATACCTACGCGTTATGCTGCTGGTCGCTCCATATACTGTTCTAAATTGATTTAACATTCGTAATCCAAATCCTTTGACTGTTATGTCACGCATTTATTTACTCCTCTTGCTTTGCTATCTTCATTCATGATTAAAATCCTTTTCTTTTAATTCGTTCAACTTTTAATACATCTCAAACTCTCTAGCCCACCTTTATTCACCTCCCATCTGCCTTGACATGTCCTCAAACCCTCTGCCTATCCCTTCAATCTCGTTAAGTCCCTTCCACTCTTTTCACCTTTAATTAAAACTTTACACTTCATCCACAATTAACATCGTCAACCGTTACTTACATTCTTTACCTATCTTTCACATTCTAAAAAATAAGACAATGTACACCTACCAAACGGGTAGATGGGAAGGGAAACGAATTATAATGAATACATGCAAATGTGGAGTTAGTATTCACTGCGAATTTGAGTGTCTGGATTAGAATGTTTAAGATTAAGTGAGCAGATATATCAGAAATATACATATAAACCTACACTCTCTGTACCCAGTTATCTAAACATTAATATAACTCTCTAACAGTCCTTAAACCTTATTCATACTGCAGAATGTTTTGTAACAATTTCCCTGCCTGGATTTACCAACTGGATTGGTTAAGCATGTTAATGATCATTATTACATTTTCCTGAAGTTCAGTGATAAATGTAAAGGACACCTCAATATGCTCAAATGGAGCAAAATTAAGATCTTGTGCGACACGACTCTAATTTTTGTGTGTCATTAGATGCAGTTTAGCGTCAAATCCCTTTGAACGGCCTTGAATCACAGGCAAAACGTGGGTTTACAAGAAAAGGAAAACATACCCTAACTAAATAAATAAATAAACCACCCTGTGGCCAATGGAGTTCTTGGTTTAACGTATTGAGATTCGCACTTGTATACACAGGGCACGTTGTATCGAACAAAGAGGCTGTGGGTAGGATAACGCTATTGTTATCACATGAATGTTCCAGTCCAGCACATGCGGTAAACAGTTAATCCATTTGTTTTTCTAAACATGTCCCCTGAATCATCACATCAACAAAAGGTTCCACTGAAATACGGAATATCAGGAACTCATGCACATTCACAAGTCGCTCACACACTGTTTGCTTCATTAGACTACCCTAAGGTAATTAACATAAATCAAAATCAAATATGGAATTAGGAGAAAAATCCATGACAATAACGAGCTTGTTTATCGCATGTTTCCTAACCAGAATTCTAGAATAAAACAAAATTATAATGGTGTGTTCTATCCGTAATTCAGCTGCTGTAAAACGAAGTCCGGCAAAGCAACCTAGTCAATTACAGACTGGAATAAAAAAAAAAAGGAAAGAGGGTTGCTCGGTACACGCCTCCTGGTTCCATTATGATACCTCAATTGCCCTCACGGGTGACCTACACTGGTGCAGTCCGGACTCGCATGACCGGCATGAAGATCTGGTGCTGGGAGATAACTAATGATAGGACGAAACCAATTTGCACACAGCGTGTTCTCCTTAGACATAATGTGGCAAATTTACCGAGGAACTTTACGTCTTGTTTGTTCTTTGTCTTTTCATTCAAGTTTTACAACTTGTTGGTTTGGTCAACTACCGTAACCATCTTTTAGGTTATAAATTTTCCCCCTAAGACCAAAGTCATTCTGTTCATCTTTTTCGTCCTTGTAGAAAACTTTAGATATAATTATCATGACTTTCTTACATGCTCATGCAAAGAAAAATAATATCCATATTCCGAGCAGGTCATCACAGGTCGAAGGTCAAGACAGTACAGTAAAATCTTTCCTGGGTCTTCTGCACCTTACAAACCCACTTGCGCTTCCCTACTCACTCAACTATGTGAGTTATTCATCATGACAAATGTGTAAATTGAGGTGGTGTGTAAACACAGGTGAGAGATTCCGAGTTTTATTCTTCTAACGGTCCGGCCTGCGCAGAAGCCTTCTTCAGTGAAACCGAGTAAGACACAATATCGACTTGGTATCTTACTCAGTTTCTCTTGAAAAGGTTTCTGCGCTCGCCGGAACGAGGGAAGAATAAAACTCGCAAGCTCTCCTCCGTGTTCATTCACCACACCAATTTACACACTCATCTATCCTCACACACACACACACACACACGCACTTAACTAACAATCCACACATTCAGCTACCCCACTACACACACTACCTTACTTGAGTTGCCTCCTCAAAAAGAACTAAGCACGACGCTTTAATAAAGTTTCCTGAATTTCTGGAGTCGATCTAGATGGTCATGCACATTCGAAGTCTTTCTTTTCCATCTTTATTTCAAGCTTCCATTGCTATAAAATGTTGTAAGGTAAAGCACTGTTTTCCTGCACAAAGTAAATATCCACATATATTACCCCTAATATCACTGGCTTTACTTATATCTAGTTAACGTAAATGAATTCATCCACAGTAAGAACTCTGGCATTTGGTTTTACCCTCTCGTTTAAAATGTCTGAGGTGTGCACGGGCGTGTGGCAGGTCGGAACCCGTTACGAACAGCAAGAGATACCACCGCTGGTGCCTTTGAGACAAGCTCATCGCTCAGACAGTTACAATAAACGAAATGGATACTTTTCTTCCAAGAGCGGTCAGGGTTTCCGTACATGCACGCGTTTGAGATTTATTCTACGCAAATTTTGAGTTAGGCTATGTTAGTTTAATTAGCTTAAGCTAAATCTAGCTCAGTTTAGCAAAACTTTAAGTTATATTTAGCTCTAAGTTTAGGCTAAACGAAATTAAGGTTAAACCGGTTAGAATCGATCACATACTTGAACACAAAGACTACAAAATATCAGTCTTGTAAACTTATTAACTTGGAGACAATCTTAGAACCCACTCGATGACGAGACGTTACGAGAAAAATAACGAATAAAACTGAGCGTGAGATATGTTCAGAAAAGGTAAAAACAAATTACCACTTATGATGAAATTGTTATAAAGGCTATATTAAAAGCGGCCATGGACTAGATCAACAGAGGCAAGAAACACTAGTTCAAATAGAGGGAAGAGACTACATAGACTACGGCACCTGTGGCAGTTGAAGTCTAAACATGAACTGAGGTAAGGAAGAGTTCAGGTAAAACAAGTGTCGCGGAAGAGCTTAGTTCCTCACCTGAATTGGGGGTCCTGGCATTTGTTTGTTGACCACAATGATGCGTCGCTTTACCCCGTCTCCAGCGATGCAGTCCGGAAGATCACAATCTGTGGCGTTGGTCGGGCAGTTGTAACATGCCCTGGGGACAAAAAAAAAAAAAAAAAACACATATGTTGGCTACTCTTCCTGTATACATTCTCTTTAGTTTCGTACTACTACTGGTGTAAAGCTAGGGTGGTGGCAGATGTTCCGGCATTTACAATTACTGGTCATACCAGAAGGTCTAACTAAATAAAATTTAGTGTTATTTCATACGCATTCAAATGGCTTGTGTCGTACTAAATGCTGCCACCCCTTAACACACGCACAAGCGCACACACACAAACAGAGAGAAAGAGAGAGAGAGAGAGAGAGAGAGAGAGAGAGAGAGAGACTACTCACCTGGACATGGTCTGGTAAGCATGCACATTGAAGTGGAAGTGGCAGACTCTCGTGTCACCCTCCACACATTTTCTGTAGCAGTTCTTGCCTGGAAAGAGAAACATTCTTATAGGCAACATAAAGACACAGTCCGAGAACATACACAGAGAACTCGTCCACATCCACAATAATCTTTTCAACTATATGACATGCAAGATGTATACACTCTCTGGAAGCTGTCACTACCAAAGTCCGCAAGACCAACATGTTTATCAGACAGACACACGGACATGCCCCACCAACGGTCATATGTGTCCATTTATTTCAGACTCAGAACCCCGTTCATATAATATATCTGCTTGTGGGAATAAAGTGTCCTCTCTCCCGTAGAATGTACTCAGTCCCGCTAGAGATGGGGGCTGTAGACCATATGGCCCTGCAGACAACAGAGGCAGACCTGTGTGGGTGTTAGAGGCCTGTATGGGACAAGGACGGACTTGTGTATGGTAGAGGCCATACAGTTCAACCTCCGTCTGCGACCCTACATTAATCCTCCCTGTGTTGACGCAGCAGTAACAAGCGACATGCCGTTGCCATTAAGGGGTCGCGTGAGGTCACATGACTCTGGTTTCCTCAGGACTCCCATGGTCTACGAGGGGGTGTGCCACCCAGCTAAGGAGGCGTGACCATGCTGGAGTGATGGGAGTGGCCCTGTAGTGAGGGTCCACGCCTACCCGTTATAAACCGTGGTCCGAGCCCCGAAGACTGATTCACTTCGCTTGTGCCCCAGTGAGAGGTCCTCTCCCAACAAACCGCCCGGGGGCCATCACACGGGTTGTTGGCCACCACGTTACAACGGGCCACCGCAGGCCACAATGGGCCGCGCGTCATAACGCCTCTTAAGCCGACCAGAACCCTTCGCACTGCCGCCGGATTGTACCATCGCTACTTATTGTTTACTGAGTGTCACTGTGAATTACTGTGTACTTTTAGAACTGTCATTGTGTTAGAGTAATAAGTTTTTATATTGTGAACCTTGATTAAGGAAGAGACTTCCGTGGTTTGAAAAATTACCAGGGCAGTAAAGTAACGGTAGATTTTTGAGCCCAAGGCAGTGTTACTTTAGATTAAGTGTAGTGTATAATTAGATTTAACTTCTGTAAACCAATGAAATTACCCCTGGTGCTTAATTTCATTCCTTGAGTTTGGATGCGTACGTTGCGCGCGTAATAGGTTCGAATCCTGGTTACGGCAGTCGGTCCACAGTTAACCCAGCTGTTCATCCACCTCTAGGGGTTGGTCGATAAAATGGGTACCTGGCTCAGGCTAGGGTATATATATATAT
>JAYMFT010368249.1:0-21999 GCA_038088735.1 Panulirus argus
TAATCTTTGTACCAGTCATAGATATGATCTATGAACCTATTTTGATGTTCTTGTTTCACTGTTAATCTTTTTCTTTTTATTCTGACGCCAGGTAAGTTGACATTGTAGCGATATGTATTGTAACCATTATTGGCAAGTGGTCAGACATAAGATCATCAACAAAATATCAGAACTGTGAGTTGTGTATGACACGTTAAAGCCTATACACCTGTCAAGGATTTCTCCGTATATGTGTGCTGGTTGATTCTTACTGATGATTTAAGCATCATCATGTGCATCCAGGAGTAAAATTAAATTTCTACCATTAGTGTTAGTGAAGAGGTCACCCAGATTCTTGTGTCGAGCGTTAAGGTCTCCAATTAAGACAGTAGGTTCACTATGAAGAAAGTTAGGTAAATCTGTGAGGTAAATCTGTGTGGTGGAGTAGGTTAGCAGGTGCATAGGCATTTACTATATTGAGTGTAGAATTGCCGACGTGTACCTTGATACCGTGGCATTGGAATCCGTTGGGCTTTTGGGTGGATATTGGTACATGAGGTAGTTACTGTTTTACATTAGACAAGTGTTAGTAGATCTAGGGTTATAGCATTTGTAATGTAAGGAGGCGTTCGACATTCTTGCAAACATATGACATCAGTGTCCTCGGTAACAACCTTGTGATGGAGGTCAGAATGCCTTTTTTTCCACAGAGGCAGTGTTCCAACTGAGTATTGTGATATCACTATATAGTTGAACAATATTCCTGTTAGCCATTTTCCTTATAAGTTGCATGGATATTCCTTAAGATGTCAAGTATTTCATGTATTTCTTTATACCGATGTAGCACAACGTTTCTTAGATTTTTATTTTCAGTAACTGAGGGATGACTCAATAGATCTCTTAATTCCTTTACCATGAAGAAGTCTAAGAACTGTTTTCTTTAGCAGCTTATCAACTTCTGCTTCATTCATCTCACTGTCATCGTCACAGTGTGAAGCGCCTGACTCTGAAACGTCGTTGTTTACCTTTCCATGTTTTACGAGCATTTTAAGCTTTTCCTGCTTAGTAACTTTCTCACTTAGCTCAAGTATTTGCTTACCAAGTACATCAATACTTTGGAATACATTATTGTCACCATGTTCTGGTGTTCCTATCACCTGTTGGTGTGCATCGACCTTTTCATTCAGCAACTGGACTTTCTCACAAAGCACTTCGATAGATTTATGCATGCTTGTTCCCCTTCCCCAACACCATGCACAGCTGTTTCTGCCACTTGTTGGTGGGCATTAACCTTATCACTCGACATTTGCAAATTCTCACAGAGCTTTCCACATTTCTGGATAAATACTTCCATAGCTAGGGAGCGGGAAAACCTTGCCTGACACCCGACCCCGTGTGAGAGGCTGCTTTCCTTGAGCCACATGGGCAGGGAGCCAGACCCAAGGTTCACGTGACCGACTAATATGAAGGTCAGGTGAGGGGTGGTGGTGGTGGTGACGATCAAGGCTCTCACGATACGAGCAAGACCACGCCGCGTGGAATACATCCATGATTTGCCGTGAACTATACAATAATTATATTAGGCAACGAGCGACTATTAGCTTAATTCATTTCACATGGTCCACACTTAACTAACGTACACTAACAAAGTTGCCGCAAGTCAACGGAAGGTACATTTTACTACAACATTTTGACGTGCTAACGTGAGGTATTTGAGCGGTTGTCAGGAACTTCGTTGCTTTGACTTTGGGTGAAACACGCTGCTCGTGCCCGAGGATCTATCATTCTTCATCTCTCCTGCCATCTCTTATACACTACTAGGGACCCTCCAACAGACCCTTCTCCAGTTACTACTCCTGAAAACCCGTTCTCCCAGTGACTCGTCCCGCCAGTGACTCGTCCCGCCAATGACTAGTCCCGCCAGTGACTCGTCCCGCCAGTGACTCGTCCCGCCTGTGACTCGTCCCGCCAGTGACTCGTCCCGCCTGTGACTCGTCCCGCCAGAGACTCGTCCCCCACGTGACTCGTACCACCAGTTGACTGTCGAATTATTCATAGCTCTATCTCCAGCCACCTGGACCCAGACGATCAGAAAGACAAGACAGCTGTGTGTAAACATAAGACGGATGATAAGTGTGTAAGTAAACACAAGAAGAATGATAACCGTGATTAAACAGAGGAGGGATGATAAGTGTGTGAGTAAACATAAGAGGGATGATAAATGTGTGGAATAAACATAAGAGGCATGGAAGAGTGTGTGAGTAAACATAAGAGGGATGATACGCGTGTAAGTAAACATAAGAGGGATGATAAGTGTGTGAGTAAACATAAGATGGATGATAAGAGTGAAATAAACATAAGAGGGATGATAAGAGTTGGGTAAACATAAGAGGGATGAAAAATGTGTAAGTAAACATAAAGCGGATGGAAAAGTGTGTGAGTAAACATAAGAGGGATGATAAGTGTGTGGAGTAAACATAAGAGGGATTATAAGTGTGTGGAGTAAACATAAAAAGGATGGAAAAGTGTATGAGTAAACATAAGAGGGATGATAAGTGTGTGAGTAAACATAAGAGAATGATAAGTGTATGGTGTAAAATGAGAGGGATGATAAGTGTATGGAGAAAACATAAAAAGGACGGAAAAGCGTGTGAGTAAACATAAGAGGGATAATAAGTGTGTGAACAAACATAAGAGGGATGATAAGTGTGTGAGTAAACATAAGAGGAATGATAAGTGTGTGAAGTAAACATAAAGGGATGATATGTGTGTAGAATAAACATAAGAGGGATGATAAGTATATGAGTAAACTTATAAGGGATGATAAGTATGTGGAGCAAACATAAGAGGGATGATAAGAGTGTGGATTAAACAAAAGAGGGATGATAAGTGTGTGAGTAAACATAGAAGGGATGATAAATGTGTGAGTAAACATAAGAGGGATGATAAGTGTGTGAGTATACATAAGAGGAATGATAAGCGTATGAGTAAACATAAGAGGGATAATAGGTGTGTGTAAACATAAAAGGGATGATAATTTTGTGAGTAAACATAAGAGGGATGATAAGTGTGTAAGTAAACATAAGAGAAATGATAAGAGTGTGAATAGACATAAGAGGAATGATAAGCGTTTGAGTAAACATTAAAGGGATGATAAGTGTGTGGAGTAAAGGGATGATAAGTGTGTGAGTAAACATAAGAGGAGTGATAAGAGTGTGAGTAAATATAAAAGGAATGATAAGCGTGTGAGTAAACATAAGAGGGATGATAAGTGCGTGGAATAAACATAAGAGGGATGAAAAGTGTGTGAATAACATAAGTGTGATGATAAGTGTGTGGAAGAAACATAAAAGTGATAAGTGTGTGAGTAAACATAAGAGGGATGATTAGTGTGTGGAATAAACATAAGAATGATGGTAAGTGTGTGGAATAAACATAAAAGTGATAAGTGTGTGAGTAAACATAAGAGGGATGATTAGTGTGTGCAGTAAACATAAAAGGGATGATAAGCGTGTGAGTAGACATAAGAGGGACGATAAGAGTGTGGAGTAAACATAAGAGGTATTATAAGAATGTGGAGCAAACATAAAAGGGATGATAAGTGTGTGAGTAAACATAAGAGAGATGGTTAGTGTTTGGAATAAACATAAGAGGGATGATAAGATTGTGAGTGAACATAAGAGGGATGATAAACGTGTGAGTAAACGTAAGAGGGATGATAAGCGTGTGCGAGTAAACATATGAGGGATGATAAGTGCGTGCGAGTAAACATAAGAGGGATGATAAGTGTGTGCGAGTAAACATAAGAGGGATGATAAGTGTGTGAGTGAACATAAGAGGGATAATAATTGTATGAGTAAACATAAGAGGGATGATAAGTGTGTGGACTAAACATAAGAGGGATGATAAATGTGTGGAGCAAACATAAGGGGGTTGATAAGAGTGTGAGTAAACATAAGAGGGATGATAAGTGTGTGGAGTAAACATGAGAGGGATGAAAAGTGTGTGAATAAACATAAGAGGGATGATAAGTGTGTGAGTAAACATAAGAGGGATGATAAGTGTGTGAAGTAAACATAAAAGGGATGATATGTGTATGGAATAAACATAAGAGGGATGATAAGTGTGTGAGTAAACATATGAGGGATGATAAGTGTGTGGAGCAAACATAAGAGGGATGATAAGAGTGTGGAGTAAACATAAGAGGGATGATAAGTGTGTGAGCAAATATAAATGTGTGAGTAAGCATAAGAGGGATGATAAGTGTGTGAATATACATAAGAGGAATGATAAGAGTGTAAGTAAACATAACAGTAATTATAAGCGTGTGAATAAACATAAGAGGAATAATAAGTGTGTGTGTAAACATAAAAGGGATGATCACTGTGTGAGTAAACACAAGAGGGATGATAAGTGTGTTAGTAAACATAAGAAGAATGATAAGAGTGTGAGTAAACATAAGAGGGATGATAATCGTGTGAGGAAACATAAGAGGGATGATAAGTGTGTGAAGTAAACATAAAAGGGATAATAAGTGTGTGAGTAAACATAAGAGGGATGATAAGAGTGTGGAGTAAACATAAGCGGGATTATAAGAATGAGGAGTAAACATAAAAGGGATGATAAGTGTGTGAGTAAACATAAGAGGGATGATAAGTGTGTGCGAGTAAACATAAGAGGGATGATAGGAGTGTGCGAGTAAACATAAGAGGGATGATAAGTGTGTGCGAGTGAACATAAGAGGGATGATAATTTTATGAGTAAGCATAATAGGGATGATAAGTGTGTGGACTAAACATACGAGGGATGATAAGTGTGTGGAGTAAACATAAGAGGGATGATAAGTGTGTGAGTAAACATAAGAGGGATGATAAGTGTGTGAGTAAACATAAAAGGGTTGATAAGTGTGTGGAGTAAACACAAGAGGGATGAAAAGTGTGTGAATAAGCATAAGAGTGACGATAAGTGTGTGGAATAAGCATAGAAGTGATAAGTGTGTGAGTAAACATAAGAGGGATGATTACTGTGTAGAATAAACATAAGAAGGATGATAAGTGTGTGGAGAAATCATAAGAGGGATGAAAAGTGTGTGAGTAAACATAAGAGAAATGATGAGTCTGTGGAGTAAACATAAGAGGGATGATAAATGTGTGAGTAAACATAAGTGGGATAATAAGTGTGAGTAAACATAAAAGGGATGGAATAGTGTGTGAGTAGACATAAGAGGGATGATAAGTGTGTAGGGTAAACATAACAATGGTGATAAGTGTGAGGAGTAAACATAAAATGGATGATAAGAGTGTGAGCAAACATAAGAGAGATGATAAGTGTGTAGAAAAAACATGAGGGATAAGTGTGTGGAGTAAGCATAAGAGGAATGAAAAGTGTGCGGAGTAAACATAAGAGGAATTATAAGTGTGCGAGTAAACGTAAAAGGGAAGGAAAAGTGTTTGAGTAAACATAGATGGTAAGTATGTGAGTAAACATAAGAGGGATGGTAAGTGTGTGAGTAAACATAAGAGGGATGATAAGTGTGTGAGTAAACATAAGAGGGATGATAAGTCTGTAGAATAAGCATAAGAGGGTTGAAAAGTGTGTGTGTAAACACAGAGGGATGATAAGTTTGTGGAGTAAACATAAGAGGGATGGAAAAGTGTGAGCGTAAATATAAGAGGGATGGAAAAATGTGTGAGTAAACATAAAAGGGATGGAAAAGTGAGTTGGGTAAACATAAGAGGGATGATTAGTGTGAGTGGAGTAATCTTAAGAGGGATAATAAGTGTAAGTAAACATGAAAAGGATGGAAAAGTGTGAGGTAAACATAAGAGGAACAATAAGTGTGTGGAGTAGACATGAGAGGGATAAGTATGTGGAGTAAACATAAAAGGAATGATAAGTATGTGGAGTAAACATAAGAGGGATGATAAGTGTGTGGAGTAAACATAATAGGGATGATAAGTCTGTGGAGTAAGCATAAGAAGGTTAAAATGTGTGTAAACACGGGGGGATGATAAGTGTGTGGAGTAAGCATAAGAAGGATGATAAGAGTGAGAGTAAACATAAAAGGGATGGAAAAGTGTGTTAGTATATATATAAGAGGGTTGATATGTGAGTGAGTAGACACAACAGGAATGATAATAGTGTGAGTAAACATAAGATGAATGATAAATGTGTGAGTTAGTATAAGAGGGATAAATGTGTGAGGGGTGATAAAAGGGTGGAATAAACATAGGAGGGATGATAAGTGTTTGTAGTAAACATAAAAAGGGTGATATGTGTGTGGAGTAAAGATATGAGAGATGAAAAGTGTGTGAGTAAACATAAGAGGGATAATAAATGCGAGTAAACATTAGAGGGATGATAAGTGAGTAAACATATGAGGGATGATAAGCGTGTAGAGTAAACATAAGAGGGATCATATGTGTGTGAGTAAACATAAGTGGGATGATAAGTTTGTAAGTAAACATAAAAGGGATGGAAAAGTGTGTGAGTAAACATAAGAGGGATGAGAAGTGTGTGGAGTAAACATAAAAAGAATGATAAAAGTGGAATAAATATAAGAGGGAAGATAAGTGCGTGGAATAAACTTACGAGGGATGAAAATTGTGTGAGTAAACATAAGAGGGATGATAAGTGTGTGGAGTAAACATAAGAGGGATGATAAGTGTGTGAGTAAACAAAAAAAGGGATGGAAAAGTTTGTGAGAAAACATAAGAGGGATGATAAGTATATGGAGTAAACTTAAGAGGGATGATAAGTGTGCGGAGTAAACTTAAAAGGGATAATAAATGTGTGAGTAACCATAAGAGGGATGATAATTGTGTGGAGTAAACATAAGAGGGATGATGAGTATGTGGGGTAAACATAAGAGGGATGATAAGTGTGTGGGGATGAACATAAGAGGGATGATAAGTGTGTGGGGTGAACATAAGAGGGATAAGTGTGTGAATAAACATAAGAGGGATAATAAGTGTGTGAGTAAACACAAGAGGAATAATAAGAGTGTGAGTAAACGTAAGAGGGATGATAAGTGTGTGAGTAGATATAAGAGGGATAAGTGTGTGAGTAATCATAAGAGGGATGATAAGTGTGTGGAGTAAACATAAAAGGGGTGATAATATTTTGGAGTAAACATATGAGGGATGAAAAGTGTGTGAATAAACATAAGAGGGATAGTAAGTGTGTGCAGTGAGCATAAGAGGGATGAAGTGTGTGAGTAAACATAAGAGGGATGATAAGTGTGTGGAGTAAACATAAGAGGGATGATAATTTTGTGGAGTAAACTGAAAAGGGATGATAAATGTGTGAATAGCAATAAAAGAGATAATAATTGTGTGGAATAAACATAAGAGGGATGATTAGTTATGGAGTGAACATAAGAGGGATGATAAGTGTGTGGAGTAAACATAAAAGGGATAAGAGTGTAAACATATGAGGGATGATGAGTGTTTGGAGTAAATATAAGAGGGATGATAAGTGTGTGAGTAAACATAAAAGGGATGGAAAAGTGTGTGAGTAAATGTAGGAGGGATGATATGTGTGTGGAGTAAATATAAGAGGGATGATAAGTGTGTGGAGTAAACATAAAAGGAATGATAAGTGTGTAAGTAACCATAATAGGGATGATAAGTGTGTGGAGTGAACGTAAGAGGGATGATAAGTGTGTGGAGTGAACATAAAAGGGATGATAAGTGTGTGGAGTAGACATAAGGGGGATGGTAAGTGTGTAAGTATATATTAGAGGGAATGTGTTTGAAGTAAACATTACAGGGATAATAAGTGTGTGAGTTAACATAAGAGAGGTGATAAGTGTGTGGAGTAAACATAAAAGGGGTGATAATTGTGTGGGGTAAACATATGAAGGATGAAAAGTCTGTGAGTAAACATAAGAAAAATGATAAATGTGTGGAGTAAACATAAGAGGGATGAAGTGTGTGAGTAAACATAAGAGTGATGATTAGTGTTTGGAATGAGCATAAGAGGGATGATAATTATGTAGAGTAATCATAAGAGAGATGAAAAGTGTGTGAGTAAACATAAGAGGGATGATAAGTGTGTGGAGTAAATATAAGAGATGAAAATAGTGTGAGTAAGCATGAGAGGGATGATAAGTGCTAGTAAACATAACAGGGATGATAAATGTGAGTACACATAAGAGGGATGATAAGTGTGTGGAGTAAACATAAGAGATGAAAAATGTGTAAGTAAACAGAAGAAGGATGATAAGTGCGAGTAAACATGAGTGGGATGATATGTGCGAGTAAACATAAGAGGGATGATAAATGTGAGTAAACATGAGAGGAATGATAAGAGTGTGATTAAACATAAGTGGGATGATAAGTGTTTGAGTAAACATAAGAGGGGATTTAAAAGTGTTTGAGTAAACATAAAAGGGATTTAAAAGTGTGTGAGTAAACATAAGAGGGATAAGTGTGTGAATAAACATATGAGGGATGATAACTGTGTGAGTAACCATAAAAGGGAAGATAAGTGTGCGTAATAAACATAAGAGGGAAGATAAGTGTGTGTAGTAAACATAAGGGGGATGAAAAGTGTGTGAGTAAACATAAGACGGAATGTAAGTGTGTGGAGTAAACATAGAAGGGATGATAAGTGTGTGAGTAAACATAAGAGGGATGAAAAGTGTGTGAATAAACATAAGAAGGATGATAAGTGCGAGTAAGCTTAAGAGGGATGATATGTGCGAGTAAACATAAGAGGGATGATAAATGTGAGTAAACATAAGAGGGATAATAAGTGTGTGGAGTAAACATGAGGGATGATAAGTGTGTGATTTATCATAAATGGGATGATAAGTATGCGCGTAAACATAAAAGGGATTTAAAAGTGTGTGAGTAAACATAAGAGGGATAATAAATGTGTAGAGTAAACACAAAGGGGATGATGAAAGTGTGGAGCAAACATAAAAGGGATGATAAGTGTGTAGAATAAACATAAGAGGGATGATAAGAGTGTGGAGTAAACATAACAGGGATGATAAGTGTGTGGAGTAAACATAAGAAGAATGATGAGGGTGTGTAGTAAGCATAATAGGGATGATAACTGTGTGAGTAACCATAAAAGGGAAGATAAGTGTGTGTAGTAAACATAAGAGGGAAGATAAGTGTGTGGGGTAAACATAAGAGGGATGAAAAGTGCTTGAGTAAACATAAGAGGGATGATAAGTGTGTGGAGTAAACATAAGAGGGATGATAAGTGTGTGAGTAAACATAAAAGGGATGGTAAAGTGTGCGAGTGAACATAAGAGGGATGATAAGTGTGTAGAGTAAACATAAGAGGGATGATAAGCGTGTGGAGTAAACAAAGAAGGGATGATAAGTGTGTGGACTGAACATAAAAGGAATGATAAGTGTGTGGAGTAAACATAAAAGGGACGATAAGAGTGTGAGTAAACATAAGAGGGATGATAGGAGTGAGTAGTAAACATAAGAGGGATGATAAGTGTGTGGAGTAAACATAAAAGGGATGATAAGAGCGTGAGCAAACATAAGAGGAATGACAAGTGTGAATAAACATAAGGGGGATAAAAAGTGTGTGAAGAAACATAAGAGGAATGATAAGAGTGTGAGTAAACATAAGAGGGATGGTAAGTGTGTGAGTAGGCATAAGAGGGATAAGTGTGTGGAGTAAACATAAGAGGGATGATAAGTGTGTGGAGTAAACATAAAAAGGGATGAAAGATGTGTGAGTAAACATAAGAGGGATGATAAGAGTATGGAGTGGACTGGGTGTCCCGTGGTATTCCCGGCAGGTTTTAGGCTGAGGTGGAGTACGTTGGTCCACAGAGGTATGCCTCGACTAGGTCCATAATATCCCGGCTTTCTAACCTTTGTGTATCATGTTTCATCTGCTCAACAGCGCAATCACGGCGCGCCCTCTGACAAGGAGCGTCACGTGGGCGACCTGGGCAACATCGTGGCCGGGTATGACGGCGTGGCGAACGTCTTCATCCGAGACTCGGTCGTCTCGCTGGATCCCACTTCCCTGGCCTACATAGGTGGCCGTGCCATCGTCATCCACGCTGGTGCCGACGACTTGGGACGTGGTGGCAACGAGGAGAGTCTGAAGACTGGCAACGCTGGTGCGCGCTCCGGCTGCGGCATCATTCATCTAAACAGACAGCAGGTGTTTTATCTGCCGCCACAACCAGCGCAACAGCTGCGACATTCAGTTTACCACCATCAACAGCAGCAACAAAGCCCACAGTTCCAGACGCGCGCGCCAATCTGGGTGCCGTTCCGTCCTCCCCACTCAGGATATGCCTGATGTCTGACCTTCCCCACCGCCAGCTTGGGTTACTCTCATTGCATGACGATCAGTCTCCAGTTGGCGCAGACTTACTGTGTTCCCATAAATCTTAGTTACAAAAACTAAGTGAAGATGGAAACCTTATGAAAAATGTCATGTTTTTTTCAGTTGTATGTATCTCGATAATATAACGTTCATCAAGTCTAATCCATTTGTCCTCATGACTGGAACATTATTTTATCTTCAATATTTTTAAAATAAAGTTCGTATATTCTATTTGTTCATTTTTGAAGTGTGTGCTTGCATGACTTCTCATGGTCGTCTTTATCCCTAGCCTCTGTGGCGGATCGAGGCCCAGGCCCGGTAACATCCAGTGACATTTTTATGAACAGATTACAAAGTCTGATTCCAACAGTCACTCTATTACGGTATATGAGATCTCAAGTAATACTTGCATTTTTGATGGACAAGCAACAGCAACTTTTAAAAGATAAAAAGAAAATTCCTTGTGTGTTGGGTAATTTTTTTTTTCATTTTTACTGTAACAACGGACGAAAGGAGTGACATTTTCTGGGGAGAAGGGAGGGAGGGGTGGCTTCCTCACATTGGTAGCCCTGTTTTCTTCATACATGGTTCTCTGTAGACATAAAGCAAAATATACAATATAAAATTTTCAGACTGTTTTAGCTGCATCTTATACATCTTTTTTTTTTCATTTTGATAGTAAAGACTATACATAGCAGCGAACATAACTATATAAAAAAAAAACAATCACTTTTACCAACAGTTACAACACAGGGGAGTCTGGCTAGCCATTTTGAAGTCCTGTGGATCTATTGTAAAGATAATTCTTTTGTTGGGCGTACAGTATTGTGACTTATCCCTTCACGTAAATATCACGTCTTAAACTGTACCCATGTACGTTTCTTTATTGGTCTGAAAATGCGTCCATACATCCGTTCTCCATGTCTACACGTATCCATGTATGGATTCCCCATCCGATTCGAGACATTCGGTATCAAGCAAGCATTGTAGACGTCATTTGTTTCTCCACGCGCGTACCCTGAGGACTATTACAAAGGTCTCGAACCAATTATTCCTAAATCTGAGTTCATAAGAACAGCTGCAGGAGCGTGATGCCCTACCTCCCTGCACATGTGGCAACGATGCTTACCACCACCATCCCCGACACACACCAGCCACAACCACAGGCGGTCTCCGAAATGTTTCCAGAAGTAACCTCTTCGGCACGATGGCTTAGGCCGTTGTGTCTCACTAGACCAGTAGCGGAGCTGGTCTAAAGATCCAGCCGGGAGGGGTAGAACGATCATGTGGCGGAAAGTCACCGTCAGCATTATGACCCTGCACAATAGAGGTTCATTGTTAGCAAGCCCCTTTGTCAGTCGCGTCCTGAGAGCCTTGAACAAGGCCGACCCCGACTTTCGTATACGTAATCCAGGCAACGGGCCGCCAACAGACAAAGGCCCCGTCGGACCAATCTGGTGTGACGAACTGACCTTTCCTTCCATCCATCAAATGCAGGTCACAGGTCACGCCGTAATACGTGAGAGTCGTTCTCCCCAAACCACACAAATGTCGTGGTACTGAATTAAAACGTCTGAAGTAAACTTCTGTCTCGACAAACACGTCTTGATATACAGTCGCAGGAAACTATGTCGTCATCGACTGTCATTTGTAATACCCTTTCAGAACCGCACAAACTGACAAAGATCTACGGTACAATTAATTACTTTTCCTCAAGGTAACCTAACCTAATCTGACCTCCAGAATCACTCGGATGACTTTTTCGACTTTACCACCATCTATGTCACTGACGTTAGACTTTACTCTAGCAGAACGTTGCTCATACCCATAGGAACTGGTAAACTGAACCTTTGGGCTTAGTTGTAGGGGAATGTCATGCCATTCTTCCAGCGGTAACGCCATGCCAATCTATCTGCAGTAATGTCGTAACACTCTACCAGCGGTAATCTCATGTCATTCTACCGGTAGTTATTGTCATGCCATTCTACCATCGGTAATCTCCAGCCATTCTACCTCCAGTAATCTCGTGTTACTCCTCTACCAGCGGTAACGTCATACCAATCCACCGGTGGTAATAACATTTTTCATCTTAACGCGAGCGAGGGGGGTCGATCAGGGTACCGCTGACAAGTCCTCCTTTGTGGTGGAACAACGTCACAACGGTCGCGACGGCTGTGCCTCAGTCTGTTCAAGTAGCATTAAGAGTTAAGACGTACCAGGCAATGTATAGCAGACCGACTTTCATTGCTGGACCTGCATGGAACGGCCCATGTGTTCAGGATTCGAACCCTGTAGACTGAAGAACAAGGGAAACAGAGCGGATTGTTGTCCTTAAGTAGCACTGTAAATGAGGCCCCTACCTCATTCATAGTAAAAGCTTATAAGATGATACTACTACTTATGAAGGTGTGTTTACTTTCACAAAGATGATGGTGATGCCGGTACAAGCATATGCCATGAGTGGTGGTGAAGTGTGTATCAATGTACCTACCCTTAGTGGTAGTAAAGGTAAGCACTTTCCCTTGGTAGGAATACATATACTAGCGAGTACTTCCTGATGGTCGGAATACATGCATCAGCGAATACTTGCCGATGGTAAGAATGCATATACTAGCGAGTACTTGCCGGTAGTAGGAATACATACACTAGCGAGTACTTGCAGGTAGTAGGAATACATACACTAGCGAGTACTTGCAGGTAGTAGGAATACATAAACTAGCGAGTCCTTGCCGGTTGTAGGAATACATATACCAGCGAGTACTTGCCGGTAGTAGGAAAAAATATACTAGCGAGTACTTGCCGGTGGCAGGAATACATATACTAGCGAGTACTTGCCGGTGGTAGGAATACATATGCTAGCGAGTACTTGCCGGTGGTAGGAATACATATACTAGCGAGTACTTGCTGGTGGTAGGATCACATACACTAGCAAGTACTTGCCGGTGATAGGAATACATACACTAGCGAGTACTTGCCTATGGTAGGAATACATATACTAGCGAGTACTTGCCAGTGGTAGGAATACATACACTAGCGAGTACTTGCAGGTGGTAGGAATACATACACTAGCGAGTGCTTGCAGGTGTTAGGAATACATACACTAGCGAGTACTTGCTGGTGGTAGGAATACATACACTAGCGAGTATTTGCAGGTGGTAGGAATACATATACTAGCGAATACTTGCAGATGGTAGGAAAACATATACTAGTAAGTACTTGCCGATGGTAGGATTACACACACTAGCAAGTACTTGCCGGTGGTAGGAATACATATACTAGCGAGTACTTGCAGGTGGTAGGAATACATATACTAGCGAGTACTTGCCGGCGGTAGGAATATATATACTAGCGAGTACTTCCTGATGGTCGGAGTACATGTATTAGCGAATACTTGCCGATGGTAGGAATAAATATACCAGCAAGTACTTGCCGATGGTAGGAATACATATACTAGCGAGTACTTGCCGGTGGTAGGAATACATATACTAGCAAGTGCTTGCCGATGGTAGGAAAGCATATACTAGTAAGTACTTGCCGATTGTAGGAACACATATGCCAGCAAGTACTTACCGATTGTAGGAACAAATATACAAGCAAATACTTGCCGATTGTAGGAACACACATACTAGCAAGTACTTGCCGATGGTAGGAATACATATAGCGATCAGCACTTACCTATGGTGGTGATAAGGATGATGGAGTAGAAGAGAGCCCCAGCGAAGGTCCACTGCTGTGTGGCGGTGCTCTCCTCGCCATCCCACCCGTCGTTCTTGATGGACCGGATGAGGGACTTCTCAAAGTCCATGAGCCTCTGCCGGACCGAGTGTGCCCACTTGGTCTTGTTAAGGACGGGCATACGGTCCATGATGCCCCACAGGTCGTCCGTCACCTGGGGACGGACGACAGATATATGTAGATTAACCTTTGATGGTAAAGACCCTCAAGTATGACTGTTCGACCTATGAGTCCTATTAGCATGAACTGCTGAAAAACCAAGTCATCACACCAAGGGGCGTAACGTCATGCACAGTGGGTTAGGTATATGAATATAAACCTTCCACTGAATAAGTTACACTAGTCCTGCCTGAAATCCTGAAATGTTTAATTCTCTGGCAAAATAACTAGAATCGTAAAATACCTGGGCCATCATTCCTAGCTAAGATACTGAGACAAGACAATGACTTTACTTTGACGTAACAAGAACATTATTTGTGCCTGACATTGTGGGCGCTCTTCTCCTATAAGATAAAAATAAAAGATATCAATCTTCCAAGATACTGATATCCTAAAATGATCATCAGTTGTTATATCATGAAGAAAGGCCCATTTTCCATGATCAAACCTAGCTTACCCTAACCTTATATTACCTAAATCCAATCACAGAACACAGTAAAAGGCCTCTGTGATTTTCTGTGTAAATATTAAGACTAGGAGTATTCCGTACATAACAAGCAACAGCCATGCTTTCACGACATTCCTCAGACAACACATATCGTCAGTATTTCTCTACATGATCATCGGTCAGGAAGCCGGTGATCGGTGTCTGTCTAGGATGCAGGAACAGGGGCGGGGCCTCACCTTAAGCCTGACGAAGGACATGTTCTTCTTGACCTCCAGCTCATGGTGAGCCTCCAAACGCTCGAAGGTGAAGGCTCCCACGATGGTGTAGCCAATCACTAGGGACACTAGGCCAATGTGGCTAATCAGGAACTTGATGATATTCTTGAGGTAGTACCCACAGTTGCCGCACTGACCGCCCTCCTCCCGCATCTTGGACGGCGCCTGTCTCTAATGGTCACCACAGCGCGATCGTCTTTTGTCCTCGGCTCACCTCTTATTTTGATTTCTCACCTTAATGTTCTTGTCTGCCAGTTGTGTTTCATTATGATGCCTCACAAAGTTACGGTTTTATCTCTCCAGCTCATTTTCTGAAGCCTCATCACTTCACTCACTACAAGGGGAAAGTGTACTGCAAAAAAACCGTCCCGACTATATTACTCCTCACACACCCTCTTAATATTTAGACCGGAAAACATACGTCTTTCAAACACACATCACTATTTCAGTGAGCCAATGTAGACTAGGCTGTGAGAGAGGCAAAGGTGAAATTTTATCACTCTTAATCTTAAAACAACTTGATTACCAGATATCTGGTCGTCTAATGTTTGCATGACAAACATGAAACGCTAGAGCGAATTAGAATGAAGAAAAAAAAAAAAAGAACTCGTGTACCCAAGGCTGAAGCGCTCATGGTTTCTACATATTATATGACGCAAATCTCAAGCAAAATTACGCTCTGTGGGTTTGAGTGTGACTGTATTTAGGTGTGTGTAAAAACATTTTTTTTTTATACAAAGTAAGTGCAATGTGAGTGGATGTTTGTATGTGTGCGTGTGTGTGTGTGTGTGTATTTATCCAAGCATGTGTCTCTATGAGTGTATGCGTGCGAAGTAAGTAGAGGAAGTGTGTGTACTTGAAATACTTTTACATATTCTTGGCCTAACGAACCTGCCGTACATACCGTTCTCAAGATGGCTGCCACTTGTAAAGTTAAGAGCCACGGGGAGGAAGGAAGGGAGCTCACGGGAACTCTGAACCATAATAAACGACGAGGTCCACGTGAGATGTTTTCATCAGGAGCGAAAAAGTGTGAGCAACAGGGACGCAGGGGAATAAATGAAGCCATTACCTGCAGCGAGAGGCGAGGAAAACTCAGCAAGTCATTAGTCTTGTCATGATCTTCGTCTACACTGGCCACCAGCCCAACACCCTCGTGGCTACACACGCCTCTGAACCACGTCAGCTTTCCATCTCGGGAAGAGAAATAATAAGTCGGAGAGTCTTTACAACGCGAGTGTATGACTCATGAGGTTCCTTGAGTATGGGCAACACATGAGTCAACCACAGATCATTACCATGATGACGGCGGGCGAGGGGAGACTCGGGGACCCGCTGATGGGGGGGTGTCGTCACCGGGTGCCCGCTATACATAGCTACCCCACCCTCCCCCAGATCCCCAGACCCCTAAACCTCCCCCATGCAAGTTTTTCCTCCCACCAACATTAGCCCTTTGTTGTGTTCTTACAGCCAGGAGCTCCGCTGTTTACTGCCGCTTACCAAACTCCCTGCTATCATGATAATACACTATATGTGTATACATACACGCCAGCCTACCCCCACACGCCACTTGTATATCATGAAAGTAAAACACACATGTTGACTTTTACGTGTTTACGAATGAACAGCTTGCTGAAGAAAATCATATTGCATTAAACTCCATAGATAAGAACACACGTATCGCGATATCATTTACACATACACACACACACACACACACACACACTCTCTCTCTCTCTCTCTCTCTCTCTCTCTCTATATATATATATATATATATATATATATCTTATTCATCAAGCAGGAGGTGCGGTAAGTAGCTCTGCCATTATGGCTAAATCTCGTTTTAGGTGCTCCTTTTAAACTACAGGCTGGCAGTCGAAGGTTCTCTTGGGTAGCACTGCGGTTCCGAGGACATCCAGGGAGCAAACACAAAACATCCAAGTACCTACCAAGGCCTGGTTACTGAAGCAGGTGCACACAGAGACACCCCGTCTGGTTACGACGGATATGACGGGTCCAACACGTTGTGGTCACTGTATGTGCGACAGTACGAGCAATCCTAACCACAGGAACCAGTGGAACGACACCGCAATGCACGTTTCACTGACGCCACAAGATCCGACGTAGCCAGCCAGGAGACGGTGACAGATAAGGCGAAATATGACAAAACAGCTTCGTCAGGGTCTACTGGTCTGTTGCTGTCTGAAGTCCTCTGTATAAAGCTGCAGGAAAGCGTCTCTTGACAGCTACGGCTCGCGCTCGGGCAGGGAAGGGAATGGATCAGGGACAGCGGTCGGGGTGTTGTTGACAGAGGCAGGAGTAAAGGTATGTGACCCCCTTGTAATCCTTCTGCGCCGCCGCTCACAGGATGAGCATAAGGGTGCACACAATAAATTTGCCGGAGTTACCGGCACACCAGACTTGCGTCCAGTATCAGCGACACTGCGTAACTCCGTGGTGGTTGCCTGGGGTGGTCAGAAACCCTCAGCAAGGCCGGTCGGGGGGAACCCTCGCCCACATGATTACCCCCACCACGTGGCTCCCGCCGGAACACGCACACGTAAACAAACCACACGGCCCACACCAAAATAGCCAGCCACACGAATTTGCTCAACGCTTCACTGAGTTACGGCCGCATCTGCCCGAGCGGCGAGGTGGCAGACCCGCGCCCCTCCTGAGGGGCGGGGAGGGGGGGGGCCACATTGCCCAGCAAGTCCTCCAACGCCGACACGGGAGGTTAAGTCATTACAGCTGATACACAAGGATCAGCTGTTTGGCATCAGCTGATCCAGACTGACTGTAAACACGAGGGTCGTGGTTCCGCCACACACTCCATCTCTCCACCCACACACCATGCTTTTACTACACTCACTCACGCCATCACACGCAACGGTACTCGCTTACAACGTGAACTCTCTCTCTCTCTCTCTCTCTCTCTCTCTCTCTCTCTCTCACTACATACCATACACTGGCTGCCCCGCCCCCCTCCCGCCCCCTCCACCCCCCCCACTCTCCCTCGGCGGCGTACACAGTGGGGACCACCCAAGACGAGGACCCGAGGGAGCGTGGCCTTAACCGTGCCAAGCCTCCACATGGCACCGGGGGGAAAGGCAGTGCCAACCACACCAGGGCCAGACGCCCGAAGAGAGGGGAGGGGAGGGGGGAGGAGGGGGAAGGTCTGAGGAGAACGGGGGAGGGGGGAAGGAAGGAGTCTGGTAGGCTTAACACAGCTGAGGGTAGCGAGGAAATACGCTGGAGCGTGAGGAGGAAGTGGCGGTGTTGTGGGAGGAGAGGGAGAGAGGGGGTGGTGTTGTTGTTGTTGGGGTGGTAGTGGCTGTGTTGTGGGGGAGAAGTGGCGCTGTAGGGGAGGGAAGTGTTGTCGCGGAGGGAGTGGCGGTGCTCGAGAGGGAGTGGTGGTGTTGGGGAGAGAGGGAGTGGTGGTGTTGAGGAGAGAGTTGTGGTGCTGGGGAGGGTGATGCCATTCAGGCAGGAGCGTTGTTGGTGAGGAGGAGGAGGGAGGGAGGTTAGTACGCTCACCTGCCCCCTGAGGTCCTGCCGTCCTCTCACACTCTCCCTCTGGCCCTTTACCCTTCTTGGCCACACCACCTCAACCTTACGCCAACAAGCAAAGGCCAAGTCCTCCTCCTCCCCCTCCTCCCCCCGCGCCGATAACGAGGGCACCCAGGTCTACTCGTCCTGGCCTTAACGACCTGCAGCAACTAATTAGACACCATTCTCGTGTTCCCGATCGTCACGAGCAAATTTTTATCACGCTCCATCTCCGCCTCACCTATACGTATACCCCAGCTCGCTATCACAACATAATTAGGTGCCCATTTTATGACCTTGATGGCGATCAGGCAGCCATCACCTCAACGCTGACTCTGGTACATTAGGAGAGTCCTTTACAGGACTCACGTGCCATAATTCTTTTCACAGTTTCCCTACCCTCGGCTCAGACACTGTCGCCTCTCTGTTGCAGACCACATATCGGATGTCGTGAAGGGGGCTCGCGTCCCTTCCTGCACTTGTCTCTCGTTCCAACCCACGGTTGGATTTCTCTGGTTCTGAGCACCAGGGAGGAGGACTCTAGGGGATGGTGACTCTCCCCATTTCCACCCCTCACTTAAGCCTTCGTTGACGCCAGGAATGACTGCAGTTCGACCACTCGCGAAGCCGGACACTCCTTCCAACAAAGGAGGAAGTGTGCTGACGTCTCTTCTTCCCTTAACGACATATGTTTTTGGTCCGTGGCCAAGAATGTCTCCGACATCTTTTGCAAATCCATCTGCCCTTCTCTCTGTAGAAAATAGAGTACTACGGCTATCTCTATCTCTCTCTCTCTCTCGCAGAATAAGCCACACTTCGACTTTCTCTCTATCTCTCTTCCCATTCTAATGAGGATGACACCAACATTCCCTGTCCTGCACATTTCTCTCACTCTGACCTTTCTTAAAATCTTTCATCTCAGTAGGGAGGATTCATTCCAGGTCAATGCATGTGTCTTCTGGTCTAATGCCACAAGACCACGACTCTTCCTTCTTCACAGAAACATGCAATGGTTCAGCCCATGCCCAGGGAAGGACCATCAATCCAGACCTTCCGACTAACCGTCCCAGAGCATTCGCTTCGACTATCTCTAAAATCTTTTGAATCTCACGTCAATTTGCCTTTTCTCAAACGCTCTATATAAGTCCAGGTTACTGGGATGGGCTGGAAGCTTTAAAGCTGTCCACCATGATATAGTTTCTGAAGCTAACAGATGACCCGCACATTGAACGGTTCCTTAAAAAAAAAATGCGGGAAAAAAAATAGAGGACATTACACGTAAGCAAGCAAGAAACTAGTTTAAAGACGCAAAGAATTGCTTTTACAATGCAACGAGGAAATCGAAAATATGGATAGCCATAAATAAGTTTCAAAAGCTTTACGACAGCAGAGAGGGGACGCGCACAAGTACAAAGCTTCCTCCCTGTACATTATACAAATAATTAATTACATATAGGTCATTACACACACAAGTTTCCAAAACTGCCGATCTATCATCACGGGCGAGCAGACCATGGGCGGCATTCTGGACGGATCAGTAGCCATCGCCAATCAAGAGCCTCTGGGACCCAACCAGTCCGCACAGCCCCCAAGAGGAAGCCTAACCTCAACTTGCAAGCACCAACATTTACGCGACGATAAATCCCAAGTTATACCATTATAAGAAATAGTTACAAGCGTGTAAATTAATTTACGAGAGCCTTGGCAAGAAGCGGTCGTAAAAGCTTCAGTACTCGTGATATGAGCAGCAAATTATGAAACAACGAAGCGGATTCAACAACAGACAGAGAGGATCCAGGGCACAGAGCAGGCAGCTAACGACTTACGATTAAGCCGCGACAAACGCCCGCCAGTTATAGAACAACGACAAGACTCACTGGGCGACGAAGCCGCCATAACCACCAAAACCACAATAAATAAATCAAATCATCAAAGGGGCGCCGAGTCCAGCGTTTTTGTCAAGCGAAAGGAGCCGCGCGCCAATTAGATCGCCAAACCATTACTATCACGCCGTAGTAACGGTCGCAACAACAGGCCAATCATCGCGACGTTTAAACTACCAATTAGAGTGAATAATGGTCCTAAAAGCGTGCTTTAATCCACCCACCCCCACCCACAAACACTCCTTGGCTACCCAGCTCGACAAAAACCAAAACTAAATTCAGCAGAAACTGCGGTGGGACAAAAAAAAAAAAAAGTTTATGTTTACGTGGGTTTGTTTACACTTGAGTGAGGATGAGTCAGGTGCGTGCGTAAGAATCCAGGAATCAGCAGCAGTGCCCGGGCACCACACACACACACACACAAGACTCAGCTTCATTCACCAGCTTCCTTCACGCCATCACTTCACTCCAGAGTAAATCGTCAGGTTGGCTTCACGCTATTGCTGTCTTTTTGAAATATCTAACCCCAACGCTGCTATATATAGTTCTTATATGACCTTAATGGCACACGTTCTCTAATCATCCTCTGTTTTATTTTCCTTCCTGCTCGACCGACCATCGGTCCTTCTTTCGCGCGAACACCACCGGGAGAGCTCGCCAGCCACACGCAATACTTCATGAGCCTCGGGCAACGATGATCCTCCCTCCACCTTCTACTGAGACGAGTTCTTAGTCGAACTAATGGCTCCATCTAAGTGGCGAGGGGCTGCATAATGCTGCTGTCCACAAGGTCCCTCACCACACCAGAGGCAAGCGGAGAGCGAGTCGATGGCAAACGTTCAGTGGCGTGGATCTCGTACGATCAACCTCAACTGTGGCTCTATGTATCCTATGCAAATCACATTACAAAATACAGAATGAGACAGAAACCTTATCTAATACAAGTACATATCATTCAGATTACTTAAATATGGAGTGTGAAACAGCTCAGCAGACATGACTCTGATTAAATGATGATGACAGGTTGTAAGACTTAAGCCATAAAGAGAACGTAAGTAAAGGACAAGACATCAGACATGTTACACCAACATTGAAATAATCAAATGGTAATAGAAAACGGGGAGGGGTTGCTTACCTTCGACCCATAGTTTCTGTACATCGGTGAGCAGCGTGGCGCTCTTGAGGCCCACGCAGAAGGTGGCCAGGACGAGGAGGGCGACGAAGAGCACCTTACCCGCATGTCTCTGGCAGAACACCCCCAGCTGTAACAGCTGAAGCTGCAGCTTAGTCCGTACCCATAGTGCTGCCCGACTCCCCGTCGCTCGCCCCTGCAATGGAGAGCAGTCAAGAGCAACACGTACCGGAGGCGATAAACAAACAGCATATGGCTCTATAGATGCGAGAGTAAACCATACCGCTTACCTCATCACCATAACTTACCTGTTCACACCACTACAGACCTTGGAGTAGGGGGAGGGCCTTCCCTCGACATCCAATTTCTTAAAACCTTCATCCACACGACGACCAACTTGGGTCATAAAGAGTACTTCTCATCCAACACCCGCTGCCACTCATTTAAAGGTGAGCTTCACACAATCTAAATATATAAGAGTTTATAATCAGCTCCGACACGAATCTCTCTCTCTCTCTCTCTTTA